>ARYC01000492.1:0-115064 GCA_000711775.1 Oxytricha trifallax | reverse complement strand
CACACTTTCCATTAGACTAGCGAGCTGTGATGTTTCATCGCAGGTTTCCCGACATGCGTATCTCTCCTTAGACTATAGCCAATATTTATAGAAGAAATGGTATTACTTTAAAGACTGTCAACAGGGTGAAGAGAGTAATTGATTTTACAGTGCCATTTTATAGTAATAATTTAAACTATATATATGATTAAATGCAGAGAGCTATTACTAATAACATCAAGTTCATACACGCTGATGAAGCTGAATTCACCTTCAACACCTTTATTAATAAGTCTTGGTATAAGAAGTATGATAATATAGAAGTCTATGATTAAAAAGTGAAGGTAGTCACCCATTCAATTTTAGCTGGTATAAGTGAAGATTCAGGCTTAGAGAATTATGTTATTCTCCCTTGCTCTATTAAGCGAGAGTAGTATATAGAGTTCCTACATAAGCTCAGAGAGAAGTATAGTAACCAAGAGATCATCCTGTTTGTTGATAACCTCTCAGTTCATAAAGACTAAGGAGTCTAAGAAAGCTTATGAAGAGTTAAACATAACTCCTGTATACAACGTTCCTTATAGCCCTTAATTTAATGGAAATTCTATTGGAGTTAAATCAAGACACACTACAAGAAGCTGCTGCTGTATCATCTTATGCATGACTTGCCCATCGATGCAGTTGACTTAATTCAAAGCAGCTGTAAGAGAGTGAGCGTAGATAAGACAACAGTTTGTGCGAGAGAGGGAAGAATGAATGTTTATAAATAAGTTTTAGATTTAAATGAATGAATAAGTTCACATATTAAACTAACCCATAAAGGGGTTTGGCTTCTCTTTCTTCTCCTCTTCTTATGGCTTGCTTTTACCCATATTTCTTCTTTAGTGCCAGCTCCTGCATCTATGTTCATTTCATCTGGTTTTTAGACATCTTTATAAAGGCTCTTGCTCACCTCATAAATTGTCTGCGATTTTCTTTCTCTGTGAACCTTTGCATGCTCTTTCATAAGATATATGCCAGTGCCAGATTTCCTACAAAGTTATATGTCAAAGCTTACTTGAAAGATAAGCACGCTTCTTAAGTTCCTCTAGCCAAGCTGAGCTTATTAGAATGCCTTGCTTTTCTCGTCTTCAGGAGAGATAGAATATCGTTTCTTATGTGCTTCTTCAATTATTTCTCTGAGATACTCCTTTTTTATAGTACCAAGAACACCAAAGAAAAAGTTCCTTTCTGGTAGTTTATTAGAGAGTTGTTTCTTGGTAGGAAGGTAAACTACAATTTCCTCATCTTACATGGCATCCTCATAAAGATTAGTGACTGAAATCTCAGGGTAGTTGGGAATTTCGATTAGTTTAATCTCTTTATTTTTAAAAGCTTTCTTCTCCTCACAAAGTATTGCATTCAAGAATGAAATTTTGGACCTTCCATCGTTGGAAGGAATAAACCAACTGTATAATATGTTAATAGTCATCAAGTTATCTTACCATGTAAAGTTAGGTATCGATAGAGATCTTCCTTACTTCTGAATCTTGATATCATTTCTTGAGCCTCGACTCTTTTCATTTGATCATTGAGTGATTCCATCTTTGTTCCTCTCCCTATTAATGAATTTCAAATTATAACTTATAGACTTCTGGATCCTTTTGTTTAAAATCTTACTATTAAATATGGGCATCTTATAGGAGGTCAACCCTGCAAAGATACGTGGAGAAAGTTTGCAGAAGCTGTAACAAACTGCAGAGATTGAGCTCCATTTTTATCAATTTAGTTCCATTTTATTAGTACTAAATTTGTTTAAATTTAATTAGTACTGGTACTAAATTCGTTTAATTTTAATTGTACCAATTTAATAGTACCAAAACTTAATTAGTACCTAGTTTTAAACTAATGAGGTTTTAATGGAAAAGTTCTAAAATGGTTCAAAACCTATTTGGTACCAGTACCAACCTGAATTTTTTCTCAGTTGGTACCAAAATTAAAAATACTAAGCATAAAATTAGAAAATTTATAGTTATAAACTAAGTATAAATATGATGTCTAACACCTAAGAATCAACCATTCTAGTTGCAGTGCCAGCTCCTATACAAAGTTAATATAACGAGTGAGGTTTTTACTTATTTTATAATAGAAATTTAAATTTGAATTTAAACATGGCGGTCAACTTAAATCGTAGAGCAGCACTTTTAGGAGCAGGTCAATCTATGCTCAACTTTGGCTCCACTAAAAAGCCTGAAATCATTTATGTTGAGAGGGATGTAGAGCTAAGAGCTCTAGAATTTGAAGCAGAGGTTTTTATCATAGAAGTATTAAACCAGAGGGAGAGCGCAGAGATAGGGGTTTAAACTTAAATTGATTATGTTGAGGAGCTAAAAGAACAGCAACCAATCTAAAAGATAAAAACATATTAATGTGAAGACTGCTAGAATCATTTCTCAACTGAACAAAGCTTGAAGTGACACCATAAAGAGGTACACTCTGGCAAGGCCAAGATCTATTTCAAGCATGAAAAGGTAGATGGTAGGTATTAGTGTTCGACATGCATGAAATCATATACTCACTCATCTAAAGTTAAAAGGCATATGCAAAAGCATCACCTCAGTGAGTTCTTGATTGAAGATTAAGAGACTAAAAAACTAGTGCCAGCTAAAAGAAAATCTAATACTCTTGAGTCATAAAGAGAGCAGCAAGAGAGACTCAAGAAACAGAAGCGATATGAATCGATGAACCAGCCAGCAGGTAATACAATTTTAGCATGCTTCTAAGCGAAGGCTATGAATATACCCGCATTAAATGCAGTTGATCTCAGCACTTGTATTGAAAACTACTTGAATATAAACGTCCCTGCAAAAGCAAAGCTCATAGTAGTTGATGAGTATGCATACAAGGTGTATCCATTCAGTTATCTTATTAAGAATCAACAGTATTAGAACGAGTTTGCTAATGAATACATGGTACTTAGAGAGGCCTAAAGAAAAGACTGCAAGAATTTGCTTAAACTAAATGGTGTTATTTTAAGTTATGGTTTCATCGCATTAAGGCTAAAGAAATTTGAGATGACTCTGAGAGACTACCTATATCACAATAGATACCCTGATGATTTAAACGATATACTCATAGATATGATTCAGGGTGTTAAGGAGTTGCATGAACTCGGATATGTCATAGAGATTTGAAGCCTGAAAACGTTATGCTAAATCTCTGCCCTTTAGAAGTAGTGGTTATCGATTTCAATAGAGCTTTAAGATAGGAGATTTTCACTTCAGCACAGGTACTTGGTACTCCAGGTTACTTACCAATAAGAGAGAAGTGGACTAATGGCTCTGTTTAATGGGATGTTGGGCAGTAGCAGCAATAATATTAGAAAGTGACATGGAATGTATGTCTTACTTTGTTACAAAGCATGAAAAATAATCAATAAGTTTGGCTCAGAAACATATAAAGTAAGAAGATGTCTGCTAAGAAAGTAAAAGCATAGTAGAGATGATAATCGTGAGAGCTCCTAACTATCCTCGGTAAACATTAGATGACATACTTGACCCACTTGAGAGATCAAGGTTCAAAAGATATAATAAAGACAAGCAGATAAAATTAGTATGATTTAAGTAAACTAAACTTCATTAAATATTCATTAAATTAAGATAAAACCTGCATTTTGTCTACTAACCCCAATAAGACCCCAACTATACCCTACAAATCAAAGCACTTATAAACCTCACTAAGGGGTTTTGGGGTTTTAAATAGATGTCAGAGATAAATTAGCTAGATAGTATAGCAGATTGTGAAGGGGATTGAAGAGCTTCACAAGCTAGGTTATGTTCATAGAGACTTAAAGCCAGAGAATATCATGATGAACTTTCAGCCTCTTAGAGTTTTTATTATTGACTTCAACAGAGCTCAAAGAGTGCAAGCCTCTGCATAAGGAAATGTATACGGCACTCCTGGATATTTCCCAGAGAGAGGATTGGAGAGATAAAAACACTTAATGGGATATCTGGGCTCTAGCAGTAATAATAATAGAGAGCGACATGCCAAGAAAAGATTACTTTAGCTGCAGAGGTGAGAGAGATTCTAAGCAGAGAATCAAACAATATTCGATAAAAATAAAATAAATGGAGGTCTCAGAGAACTTGCATACTCAACTTTTATCAAGCCAAGCTAAGAGAATTAACAAACAATAGAACAATCAAACATCAACTAAGAAAGATAAAATTCAGAGAACTGCCACATGACTCTAAGCTTATGTTTGTGTGAAATATTTTAAAAACTCACTTGTTATACTCACTTAAATTACAAATATTTAAACATTAAACCCCTACATAAACCCTATTAAAACCCAAAAAAAGTATGCACTAATAGTCTACTTTTATCAATCAAAAGCTCAATCAAACTGCTGTAAGGGTTTTGGGGTTTTGATTGTCATTTATAATATAAAATCATTTGATGAACTTGATAAAACTTATGGATAAGGTCACGTCTTTTATTTAACATATAGTAGAATATCTTCTGCTTAATTTGTGTTTCTTTCTTGTAAATGATTTGATATAGCATGTACTTCAAATGCTGCTTTTTATCTAGTTTTTAAGCAAATCTTTGCAAAGTTCTGAACATCAACTTTCTGTTAACATAGGTTCTTACTTTCAAAAAATTAACTCTGAGATCATGCAATTTAAGTGTTCCTTGCTTAACATATTTAAAGAATTTTCTAAGTCTTTATTTTTGAAGAAACTCTTATATTCTAATGTTTTAATGCTTTCTGGATTGTCTGTGATTTTTATATTTCTTGAGACCTGTAAAAGCAATATATAAAATAAATGAGCATAGAACTATAGCTTATTGATTTTATTCCTCATTACACTTAAATATATCATTCTAAGTTACCTTTTTTCCTCAATCTTAATTTTAATGCTTTTGATTGCCTTAAGTTGCAAATTCTTTAAATATTGAAATTGGCATATTTCAAGAATTTTATTTCTCACATTTCTCAATCTCACTGCTTGTTTTAAAGTTTCAATAAACTTAGATAGCAGTTACTGTCTTCTGATGCGGCGTAACATTTCATTTTAGTAACATCTCTTCATCCATTCATTGAAGAAGAAGTCCTTATTTTACAGTCTGAATTATTAAGTAAATAAAAGCATTTCATAACATGATAAATTAAAGTCATTAGATATTTATAATAATCAATATTATAGTTCTTATTAATAGTAGTTAACTTTTTAAAAACATTTCCTTAGTCTTTTGTTTCTCGTAGTAACTGCTTTCCAACTTGAATAACATTGATTTAAGTTCTTCTCATAAAAATGAATAAGAGCTTTCATTTTTTATTACTTTTCGAAGTTTATTTTGGCTTAATGCTGCTTCCAGGCATTGAAATATTTCATCAAGAAATAAGAATGACTCTACTTAGTTTTATAAATGCTTTCCTTCATTAAATGCTTGTATTAGGAGAACAATTATGACCACTAACAGAAATATTTCTTAAAGACTTCTAGCTTATGAAAGTTAAAAACCAATGCTTATTTGGATTTTAAGTCCATTTTAAAGTCTGCGTTTTATCTCAGAGCAATCATTGCTTTATATTTAGAAGATAACATTCCTTTAACAACAAGACTTTTTAGCTTTTTCCTATTATTTTTGTGCGATATTAAATTTTTGAAGCAATGTTTTAGTTTTCTTTTAATAATCTTATATTTAAAAGAAGCGATTTAATCAGTATATGACTTCCAAGACTTAAATACTTTGCTAATTTAGTTCATGAGTGATTTTTCAATAGCTTATGTGAAAATATTTTTGTTAGCTTTGTTTATTCTCTGACATTAAACAGCATACTAATGAAATTGAATGAGGTCAGTTGATTTTCCACTTAAAGAATAGGACTGACTTAAGTATTCCAACAAAATTCTTAATGCATTTTAATTTTTAAATGCCTTTAGTCTGAAACTTTTCTTTTGCTTTGCTTGAAATCTGGCTTGCTATTATAATTTGGTAAAATACCTCTTCCTTAATTCGTTATTATAATAAATTTAAGCTATTGTCTATCCAGACGCTATCCACTTTCTTTCCTTAAACTTTTGCATCAATACTCTAAGATAGAATTTCTTAATATTTCTTCTCACCATGCATGAAACTTTCACAGCTGCTGCTTTTTATTGCTCTCTCTAAACTCTGACTTTTATGAATCCAAGAATAACCTTTTCAATAAGTTTTTATTCATGAAAGTGAATAGCTGTAGCCATTTGCTTCAATAATTCCTTCTTTTCATACCTACTCTTCTTAATATTTCTGATAGCTTTCTACCACAATCTAAGATAAATTAGTTATAGTCTGTAGTCGTCCTCAAGATTGAATGTGTGAGATAGAAAGCTATTATTTGATAAATCTTGATTCTATAGTTATGAATATTTTTTATTTGAGGTTAAGTGATGTTAAGGATTCTTGAAAGTATGATAGTTTTTTATTTGGGGCTAATTAGTATTATAGTTTTCATGAGTTTTTTGCAATTTATTAGTGGTGTAGTTTGTACTTTAATTCAAGTTAACTCCTGCGTTTGTTGTTCCTTTAGTATTTGATGAGAACATTATATCACTAAGATTGTTGAAACCATGTTTAGTAGATAGAGGCATGGTTATATTGTTTTATTCATAACCAGATAAAAAAGAGTTTTGCTGATTAAGTATCAAAGATTCATCAGGAATACCTAAGCTATTGAAATTATTCGATAATGGTTTACTTTGAGATTGATAATTTGATTGATACTTAAGTGTCTTTTGCACTGTTTTATTTGATAGGTATGATTCATTCTAATTGTCTCTAATTCTATCTTGAGAATGATCTCCATTGTCGTTTTATGCAAATACCTTAGAGAATGAGTACTCTGAATTTTTGAATGAAGTATTTGGTTGTTGTCTTGATGGGATTATATCATAAATCATGTAGGATAGATCCTCCTCTTATTCTAACTATGTCAAATTTTGCCTTGAAATATTCAAATCTTGCTATTAGCTTTGCAAGTTCAACTAAGTTTTCAAATAGTTATAGCTCTTGTCAATCATAATTAATAAAAGAGTAATTATACTTAAAACAAAGTAAAATCTATCTATCTTACTCAAAAAAGATCATCATAAATATAATTTAAATATTTTAATGTTAGTCCTACTATTATCTCTAATGAGTGCAGATGCTTCAATTTAATGTTTCTAATTCATTTGGTACTGGTTTTATTGTTGTTAGTTATCTAATGTGGTATTTATGAATGAGGTGCTCATAGGTTTGTGAATTGATGAATTATTCTGATGAACTGATGTGTTGACATAGGAAGTGTTTTATTGTCTTGAACCTAAATTGTTATTTGAAATCAGAGAATTATTTGAATGAGACCTTGGCATGTCGATTGTGTTGTTTAAATCTCACATTTAAATAATACAAAGGCAAAAAGAAAAACAATATAATTTCCTAATTAAATGACTATAAATATCTCTTTTTGCAGGCTTTTTGCCTTAACTTGAGATGAAATGCTTAATATCGTAGTTCTATTGCTAGTTACTATTATAACTATTTTCTTTTTCTACAAGCTTCCTTTTATTCTATCCTGTAGTGTCATATTACTATTGATTAGCAATAAGTTGAGTCTCAGGTTTTGAGTTGTTTGCAGAACTGTAATTTTGCTAGTACATTTCAAAATTTTAATATTTTCCCTGCATTTTTATAAATTTAAATTTATATTTTACAATTAACCTCACTTAAATTCAAATTTATTTATGCTTTTAATTTATAATATTATTAATCAATAAACAGCAAAATATGAAAAATTAGCAGTTACTATAAAGGTTCTTAGATATATAAATATTTCCTTAAAAATCACAAATAGTTAGCATCTAAATCTCCTATATTGTAGATTCTTAAAAATAATTGCCACATTTCGTCACTATTGGGTATTATTAGCAGTCTGGGTCTCTTTTACATTTCACTTGGAATATTCTTAATGATTTCTGGGTCAATATCTAATAGTTAGGACATTTCTTGAATTTTATCTTCATCTTGAAAAGATTTAATAACATTTGATGTAAAAAGAGTGAGTAACATACAATTTATTTAAAGTAAGATTTGAGATTTTAAATACTATTCCAAACATTTGTAAATTTCAAGCCCTCAGATCGATTTGGGTCATGAGAAGAAGCAGTTCTACTCATTTACTAACCTTGTCTATGCACTTCTGTTGGTCTTTTCAGTTAAACCAACTATTAGTATACATTAAAATGTTAAAGCTTGGTATCTTGTAAATTGAGAACTTTTTCCATTTCTTCTATTTTTTATTTTAGAGAAACTATCAAATTAGCCCTGGTCATTACTTTATTGTAAACAACGCTCCATTTGATGTAATCAAGCATAAATTAGTACTCTTTGTAAATCATGAAAAACTTTAAATGCTTCATTTTGGTACTATCAGATTAACTGTTAAGATTTGTTAAAGGTGGTGGTGCTTTCTTAGAAATCATAGACTTCTTTTTTGAGGTCCCTGCTAAATCTTAATTTTACTAATTAATTGTTTCAAGCTTAATCATAAAATCTTGATAGCTTTACTATATTGCAAATTCTCTTCCTCGTTTCTTTTATACATAGTTCTTTATACAGGTCTAGACTTTTTGAATGTTCATGTGAAACTTAATTAGTTTTATTTTCAAATAATAACGTTCAGCAGAGTTTTTAATAACATCGTATAGCACTTTACTTGCTCTTGAGCTGATTGTATCATTCATCAATATACCTTCTAGACAAAGGGACCTAAAAAATTTAAGAACATATAAATTTTACTTACTTTTTAATTTGGTCATGCTGCCTTGCTTTAAAATCTTTGCCTCTTCTTTAAAGCATTCTTCTTACTATTCTTTAAATCCTTAAGATAGAAACTCTTCGCTTCTCTTCCTTCATTTTGATTACTTTTTATTCCTAAAATAGAATCATGAAAAGGCAACCAAATAATTTACCATAAACTTAATTTTTAAGATAGTCATTGATGTTTTGATGATTTTAAATTTTAACCACTCTTTGGCTCTTTTCAATTAAGTTACTTATTCCTGAGCTTTCTAACTTTCAATATCTTTCACATCTCTGAGGTATTCTCGTTTATTTAGCAAGAATATTTTTCTTTTAAAATTATCCTCATCTATTTTAACTTTTCTGTCCAAAGTTTGCTAAATCTTAAATTCCAATTTGGTCTAATTTAATCCTAGTCTTGATTCTTACATAGTAAAATCATAAAATACAAAGTCCTATTTAATAGAATTTATTTTTAGTTTAGAATTGTTCCACATCTGCATACTCTATAAATTATCAAATTAAGTCAACTGTTAAGAAGACAATATTCTCATGATTTATTTTTATTGAGAGTCTCTAGTTTGTTATTTCTTAAGAAAATTCTCTTTCATTCGCTTTTCCTTGATATCCTTAATCTTTCCCATGAATTATTTCAACACTCGACCATCAGAAATTATTGCTTCAATTTTATTCTTAAAATATTCGTGATGATGTTTTTTTCTTTCTTATTGTTACTCTGGATCATTTTCTTCCTCAAGAAAGTCTAATGGATTTTTCTTTAAAATTATAATTAAGACTAAAATTATGATAAACTATGCATATGTTTTTAGTTTACTAAGTCAAGAGTTTTCTTCTTTTTCTTATATTATTTATTAGAAGGGGATCCATAAGTTCTCATAGGTATTTCATTTTTAAAGCTATAGCTTATTTAAAAAGTACAGCCATTATCAGAAAATATACCTAAGTATATGTAATCACATTGAAACATAGAGTCGTTATATTCATTAATAACAATTTTTGGATTCTTACTGAAGCCTTAATTATTTTCGTAATCAGGATTTTTATGAATTCTAGAGTAGTAAACCATTAACTATGAATTTTCAAATTATTTTCTCACATACATATAAAGTGGTGTATCTCTACAATGTGTGTAAATATAGCAGTACATCCCACTGTGTGGTTTAAGAGTGAAAGTGTAGTCTTATAACGCATCTAATTTTTAAGTTCCCAATGAATATACAACTCTATTTAATCTTGCTGTTAAAATTTAGAAACCTTTGTCAGTCTCTCTCATTAATAATTAAGGGTCTACGTTTTTTTGGAGTCTAGCTCCACTCATAACACTATCTCTTTCCGTGCATAAGAAATCTAAATTACTTAGTTCATTTTTCAAAGCTAAATTTTAAGTTTCTGTCATCTTAGCAATACTTGAAAGTGATCGATAATTTTTCTATCTGAGTTAAGGTAACTACTTTGGAAAGAATAATTATCTTTCTGTTGATGCCATTGTTGTAATTTAGATTCTATCTTTGCTCTATCTTTATTGCAATGAACTATATAAATTGTTAGATCTTTGAATTAATTTACCTCTTTAATGGAGTGACTCTTGCTGATTATGGGGAAATTAGGCTTTATACATCAATGAATTTTCTGTTAAGTTTTATTGGACCATCCATATTTGTAATATTTTTATGTGTGTCATCTTAAACTCCTCTCTCTGTCAAGTAATTTGTCGTGATAAAGTTTTATTTGAAACTAATATTCTTTACTAGATTTTATTTAGGCATTCCTGTTCCTTCATTTTCATGTTTGACTATTAAATCCAAATTTATTCTGTGATTATTTATGAATTATAATTAGTCTCGAAATTAAATATAAATTATATATATTTTTAATTTGTTTAATCATTGGAATCATTTTTATGAAAAAAGTAAATTCTTACTAACTTACTTTTAGCAAATAAAAATCATATTTATGAAAGGAGAAACATTTCTTAGTGATCAAAATTAAATATTTAAATTTTAAATAAAAAGTATTACCTTAACAAAAATCATAATCTTTTGAATGATTCAACACTAAAACATGTTTATAATTAAAAAGTTAAAGAGTCAAATTAAAGTAATATTCAATACCTCTTTTATAAGATGAAAATTTAATTAATTGCTATCCAGCATTATTATTCATTTTCATTTGATTTCTGATCGACTATTACTATGGTTTGACATTTACTAATGGATTTAAATTAATGTTTCGAGCAGATTAAGGGATAGGCTGATCTAACTGATTCAAATAAGACATAGATTAAACTTTCTACATATTTATCAAGAATTGAATTATTATATCATTAATTGATTTCATTTCACCAAAGTACGATGATGAATTAAGCACTATTCAGTGAACGTAAAATTAAATAGTTTAAATAATTAAGAACTAAAACTTTCGTTCATGTTAAGAGCATCATGATGCACTTAACTAATTCTTATTTTGCTAAATCTTAGAGATCATGAATTGATTCATTGCTTAATTGCTTCTTGCTTTCTGAATTGTCTCTTGTAGCCCCATGCGCAGAATCCACTCATTAGTTGACTGTCGAACTTTAAAACCTTGGGGAGCCAGAAATCATGTCTTATAAAGTCAATTGAATTTTCTGCTCTCTTGGCTGGCATGAACAGATCTCTTCTGCCCATGAATGGTTCTGAAACTTTCCAGTTCATGTCTAATCTGTCGATGGCAACTGTCTCCTCGTTTCTATCAATTACAACTCTCTCATAAATCAAATTACATAAACTTTTATGAAATAATGTAATGTATAAGTTAAATGGATTCCCATTAGAATTAATAACATTACGGTCATTTAAATTTGAATCGATTTTATACAAAAATAAATCGATTAAGTTTTTATTGCTTTTACTTACTTTACAATATTTAAATTAATAAACAAGACTTTCAAGTTTGAATCATGCCAATTTTTATACTCAATCAAAGTCTTACAACTTTCATAAATTTTTAATCAAATTTAAATTGCTTTTTTTAAAAAATATATTTAAGATTACTCTTTTTATTGTTTAAAATTTATTAATAATAACAAACTAATAGCATTTTAATGGAGAGTTAATAGATTATAAATGCCCTTTTGATCGAAACCCCAATTATAGCAAGTGGTTTTGTTTTAGTCTTTTCTCTTAATAATCTCAATAGTGTGATCATTGATTTGTCTCACACTTGAAACAGTCCAGTCAGCTTGGTCGAAGTGGGTATGGAAGGCTGCCTTTGCTACTTGTGTCCAGTGCAACTTTGAAAGAGTGTGTTTAGTAATCACGTTCTCATATGTCTCAAATCTAAAGCCAGACATTTCTTTTATATAAAACTCTAATTATTATTATTGATTTAATTAGAATTGATAATTTATTACTTAGGTATAATTTAACACAAATATCATAAGTTAAATTTATCAAGCACAATTAATTATCAATCACTTAAATTGATGCTAAAATGAGCTTCTCATCATTTTCTAACTAGGACTTAGAATAGCGCGTCCATAAGGTACATTATGCAGTTCTCCAGAAATTTTAGAATTTTCTACTGGAATGTCACCTTCATCCATAGCTTTCTCATATAAATTCACGGAAGTCAACTTCACATACAAAAATTAATTAATATTAGAAACTATGTCTAATGAATGATGGTCAAGTTAAAATTTTAATTAAAAAAATAAAATATTCTGTCAATGAAGAGTTCTGCTAAAACTAATTAAAGACCTTCTGTCGCTTAATCATTCGTTAAGCAACCACTTAGTTCTTGCTATTCAACTTTATGTAATTAATTGTATCCGTATCTTAAACATTTTAGCACTCTTGAAAGTCGAAAACAGTAGAATAAATAAGTAGAGTATGGTTTCTTCGCAAAGTTCTAGAGATTTTAAGGACATTTTCACTCCAAAATTATTAAAAGACAATCAAACTCGGCAATAAAACTAGAGGTTAGATAATCAAATGACTTAAAGAAGCAATATTCTGCTCTAAAAAGCAGCTTAATTCAGTTGTTCACTTATGAACTCAGCTGCTAAGAATAATAGAAACAGGGGATTAGTTACACCTTGTGGTGTGTAGAATTCAAGCATGAAGGAATTATCAACTATCCAATAGCATAGTACTTTGAAATCTGTGAACAAGCATGAATAATAAGAGTAAGTAAGGAAAAATATGCAGACATCACCTGTTTAATTTAAGAAATTTTATGAAACCAGAGTTAGTTCACCCTAAAATGCTAAATTATCAAATAATTTAGCATAAATATCAACTTCACATCGAATATTTTTGAAGATTAATTTGTATTTGCTGTGGTAAGTTGTCTAAATTTGTCAATGTTTTTTAAGGCTCTTTATTATTAAAAATTTGAATAACTCTCTCTTTCCCTTGACTATTTCTTACTTTACTGTATAGATTTTTGTATAATATCTTTTTGACATTGCTACTATTCCAAACTGACTTAAGTTTCACATGAGGAGCTTTTATTTGATAGATTTTCATTGTAATTTCCTCCCTGATTTTGCTCTATTCCCAATTTTTCATAAACTGATTCCTTTTGCTACATATACAAACTTTGCATCTACTTTATAGGATTATGTTGATTGGCATTAGCAGATACTTTCATGTTCCTCAAAGTTTAAAATCTTTAAGAGTCTCTATCAGCTTTATAACTACTTAAGAGTTTCAGAGTAGAGCCTTTCTAAGCTGATGATAAATTAGACTTGTTTGCTGGTGATCTCTAAGGAGAGAACCTGTCTGCGAAATCTCTCATTTTTATATAGTTTTCATTTCTTCTCTCAGCACTTTGTTAAAGAGATAAGATAGGTTTAATCTTATTTTAAGATCTCTGAGCTGATTTGCTGATAGATCTAATTCTCTAAGGGGATTTCTTTTAGGCTGAATTTTTCTATTTTGTATGGTATGCCGTATACTATTAACCCAAAGAAGACATCATTAAATTGTGGGTTAATGGTGACCCAAATGAAGAATCAACTCTTAATTTAGCATTTTTAAAATTAAAATATCATGTATTTTGATAGTTTTATAGAGGTAATGTCTTTTGCTAAACATTTAACTTAACATGTGGTTGATTGTTTTTATGCTATCTATCTGTCAAAGGAACTTTTTATATTTCTTAGATATTTAGTTGTTTATCTATAATATTTCCAATGATTTATTAATCTCTTTGGCTAATACTATCGAATTTCAAATTGTATTACTAACAAAGTTTCTTTAACATAGTTTCTCCTTGAGTTTCTTAGTTTTGTAAGTTTTTATTCATATTGTTTTATTGAGACATGCTTTAATTATGGATATGTGGCTAATTAAATTGTGGATGCTGTTTATTAAACTACTCAATTATTGAAAATATATGAAAATCAATTATAAGTTATATACATTTCTTGTAAATGGTTGGTCCAAAGCTTTGATAATTTTATACACTTTCTTTTTATGTTTTCTTTTCAGATGCACACATTTTCCTATTTTCTTTCATAGAAAGCTAGCCCTG
Source organism: Oxytricha trifallax (assembly GCA_000711775.1). NCBI lineage: Eukaryota > Ciliophora > Spirotrichea > Sporadotrichida > Oxytrichidae > Oxytricha > Oxytricha trifallax. The sequence goes on along the minus strand of ARYC01000492.1, from coordinate 100,733 downwards.
CTTATTTTGAATACCTTTTGATTTATAGCATGGAGTTGAAGCTCTCTGGGGATTTTACTTTTAGTTGTTATCCCAATCTTTTAAGTGTGAAAATATTTTGTCCTGTTTTTGTTAGTCATCCAAAGTTATTTTATTCTCATGATTTACTCTTGCAGATTGACTCCCGCACTTTCTTTGAGATTACTATTCGATCAAATGTACTTGAATTGGTTCATGATTATGCTTATAGTAACAATTTTAATGTCTCTTTAATTGTTCTTCCATCCCGTAACTAGCAATGCTAGGACCATTATCTACAATATCTTAACTTTTCTTACAAATTTAAGGCTTTTCTCGCATTTGACTTTCAATATGATTATCTCGTTCTTAACGTTTTTATTGCAGTTTTTATTGATAAATGTAGTATTAGTTGTACATTCTTGAGCCTGAAGAATGTGATTGAGCTGGACTATATTTGACTGGCTGTGATTCTTAAAGATTTTATTCAAAATTTTGCATGTAGCTTTTCTAAGCTGATTGATTGTAAACACTTTTGCTAGCGCTTAGTTATGTCTGCTAATTATAGTTAGCTCTACTTTACCTAAAAGGAGATTGACTATATTGTTAATTAGTAGTGTCCTTTTTTGCCGAAGATTACTGATTTTATCTATAGCTATTAGAAGTTTTAGAGGGTGTAATATTATCATTGTAGCACTTCTAAGCGGAAGATTATTAATTTTTAAGTGGCTGTTTTGCATATGGAGATTTATCCAAGACAAAGCTAAATACCTGTAAGTTCTTAGAATCACCAAATAATGGCACCTATAGTTCATGTGATTAGTTTTAACTACTTTTTTACTGTTAGTTCTAATACTAAAGTTTATAGTGATTACTCAGCACACTTTCTACATGAGAATTTGGAATTGGATTTTTATACAGTGAGTCATTTGGATCTACTACTAAATTGTAATTCATTGAATTATTTGTACTAGTTGTTTTTTAAATAGGAGTATACAAACCAAATTAATTTAGAGTGTTAGAGTTTTCATTCTTTTCACTATACGCTTACAGGCTTGTTTAGATTGGTTGCATCTATAGATTCTAAACTTATTCTTTCATTCAGAGTGGAAACTTTAAAGCTTATGAACTGTTATTTTCCACGCTTCTATGAGAAGAAAGAGTAGAGTTTGTTTATTAATTACTATTAATAAAAGCTATCTCTCCGTTTTCTTAGTTATCTCCTTTGTTATAATTAAGAAGATTTAATTGTTTTTAAGGAATTTGCCTTTGCTATTGACTGCTGATATCACTGTTTTATTCAAGACACTGTTTCATCAGCTTATCTTGTTCAAATTAAAATGAAATATGATCATAAGTCTTAATTACAAATAAATACTTGTATTCTTAGCAAAAGCATTTTGCTAACTGCCTCATTTTCAATACTTTTAATAGCTCTAATTTTACTCAAAGTCCTGTTTTCATCTATTTCCCCAACTTTTTTACTTTCTCTTTAATTTCCTATTTAATTTTCTTTATCACTCCTGCTGCTTCGATATGTTTATACTTACGAGCTATTTATCATGTTATCAAGCTAAAAACTACGAGATGTTATTATATCATTTTGCTGTTTGTCGTAGTTTTGAAACTAATTAAGGTCTCTGTTTGAGGTAATAACGGAAGTTGCTTAAGTTGTTTAATCTGGAATAAAACTTGATGATGATGAATGATTTAAAATCAAATAAATTTAACATATCACTGTTTAATACTAAAATCAAACCATCAATCTTAGTCGTGACGTAGACGTATCTGTGTGAGTTGACGTGGCGAATTCCGTGACGTGGCAGTCCTGAAGTAGAAAACTCCGAAAAAACCAATCTCGCTATCACCTAGTCTCCTCCCGAAATCAAGATGTCTGGTTACAACCCAGACAGAGCTTGCAGGATTCAACCAGGAAACAGAAGCTGGAGAAAAACTCTTACCGGTCCCACCGCTGCTGGGAAACGTAATCCCTGTCCTTTCGCTGTGGTAGCTTCAGTACCCTAACCCGGTGTGGGAGAAAAATCCTTATCGTTGGCTTCAATGGTTTTCATTTTCTCACTTTTAGAGGCAGAGCGTACCTCTATCCTGCTCCCTATTAACTAGGAAACTGAACTCAAGCCAGGTAACTCATCTAATGCAGGGAAATCTTAGGATCCAGCTCACTCGAAGAGTGAATGCTGACAGATTGAACCCCGCCGACTGGCCCCTCATGCGTTGCGCCCAGCAACCCCCTACCTGCCCTCGGTAGGCCTTAGTGTAGTAGAAAGCTCTATTAGAAAGTCCTAAGTGTAGTACCACCTAGCAATTAACTTTCTAATTTAATAATGGAATAAAACTTAAAATTCATAAATTACAATTTATTGAACTTTTGATAATTTTATAAGGTAAAAATCAAGATTTCTCAATAACTAAATAAATTTATTTCATTAACTTATTTACATTCAAATTTTAGGTTAATGATTTAAAATCAAATAAATTTAACATATCACTATTTAATACTAAAATCAAACCATCATTTTAGTCGTGACGTAGACGTATCGAATGAGTTGACGTGGCAAACTTCCGTGACGTGGCAAACTTCCGTGACGTGGCAAACTTCCGTGACGTGGCAAACTTCCGTGACGTGGCAGTCGTAAAGTAGAAAACTCCGAAAAAAACCAATCTCGCTTTCACCTAGTCTTCTCCCAGGATCAAGATGTCCCAAAACAGAGCTTGTGAGATCCAATTCGGTGATAGAAGGTGGAGAAAAACGCTTACCGGTCCCTCCGCTGCTGGGAAACTACATTCAAATTAATAACAGGAAATAGAATAATATTTTATCTTTTAATACATTTATTTACAAATATTAAAATGGTTGTTATTTATATAGAAAGTTTATAAATTTGCTATTTGTTTCTTTATGCTATTTTTTTGATGAAGTTTCATAAATTTAGTATTAATTAGCTAAGTGTAATATAAAGTTTATCAAATATCCGAGAGAACTATCATTTAATGTAAAAAAAACTTAAAATAATTTCAGTTCTGCTAACTTATAAAATTTGCTAAAGATAAATTTAAAGCTGATTAGGATAATTGAGTGCTGGCTAAGAAAGTATTTTATTCATAATCAAGTTGTTAATATAAATTATTGATTAAGTTATAAAATAAAATTGACTTTTTTATGAATATATTTTTTTTCATTTTTTTCTGCCTTTTATGAATTTATAGGTTTGTAAGTGTCATCTAAGAGAGCTCGTTTCTGCATCTGTGTTAATTTCCTAATCATTAGGATGTTTATAAACTTAATGGTACTTATACTTGAAATTTTCTAAAATCAAAGTCTTAAATAACTTTAAATTATTTTAATTTTTGAAGACACTAAATTATTTTTCTTAATGTATTTATAGAAAAAATTAATTATTTTTTAAATAATCTTAATAATTTTGTATCTTGTGACAAATTTAAATATCATTAGTAAATTAATTAAGAAGTTCGTTTTATCTAATATTCTTAAATCGAGTTTTATTAAACAATAAATAAATTATAAATATTTTTTAATAAATTATCAAATGAACTCTATATTGAAGAAATAGATATTTTTTCCTACATCTTATCCATAATTTATAATTATTTTTGAAAAAAATTAACTTAATTTATATAATTATTTTAATTAATTGCATTTAAATGTATAAATCAAATAAATTAATAAAAATGTCACCATAGTTTGGTGTTTTAAATGTAGTTTGTATTTCTGGCAGTTGACAATTTTGAATTCATCTAAGTTTATAAAAAATAATTTAAAAAATATATGAAAAATAAAAGTACTAAATACAATAAATAAAGTTTATGAGTCATGATTGTTATTTTAAAAGATCTTTAGTTAATCTCTGATTTCCATGTATGACTTTAATATTTCATTATCACTCTCATTTAAGTAATTAATTCATTTATGGAAGAAAAAGAGAATATTTATAAATTATATATAATTTAAGTGGATATCATTAAGCTGTGAATGCTAATTGTTTTGATCCGAAGAATTAAAAAACATTCAAAAAACCCAAATATTAAAAGGAGTAAGGTCGTTGTAATTTGAAAAAATGGAATAAATTATTCTTATTAATGAAAAGATTATAATATCAAGTTTTTTAAGATAGAGAATAGTTAAGTACGAAGTTATGACTCCAATTTTTCTATATTTTAAGCTTTATTTATCTGCGAAGATAGAGAAATAAACACTTTAATTAAAATTTAATGTTAACTCAATTATTTATTTAGACTAGAAAACAAATTTTAATATTGATTACAATATTATTATTAAATTAAAAATTAATAGTTTATATAAAATTAGAAATTTATATAATCCCTACTTCACAAAAAATATTGCATATTCCATTTAAATATTAATTACAAATTTTTTAATTGTAAATATTATAGTTTACAACATTTTCTTTTATGATGAAATTTCTTAGATACTCTCTTTTATAATTTATTGCTGCATATATTCTTAAATTATTGAATTCGCGAAAAAAGATTATAAAAATCATGTAATTTATCTTTAATATTATATCAAATCTTAAGCCATCATAATAAAAGAAGTTTAATAAGATAAATTCATCAATAAAATTGTTATTTATTGAGAATTGAAAGTTTTTAGTTAATCATTCAAACTGAAACTAATCATTAAACTCATCAAATAGCTCTGTCTAAAATTTCTGACTTTGTAATAATAGTTTTATAGGCGACTTAATATGTTTTATAAATCTAAATCTAATGGGATTTAGATTGATGACTGATTAGTAAATTATCCACTTAGATCATTCTAGTCTGAAACATTTAATAATTATTATTGCTTCTATGGTGTAAAAGACTATGAATTATCTCTAAACCCGTTGTTCTTAAGTGGTGGTTTGGAAATAGGTCGTTGTTATTACTGTATATTCATAGTTTGATTAGTATTATTCATGAGCATTTCCATTAAAAAAGGTTATTAATTTATATCTGTTATAAATATAATTAGAATTCAAAAATACTTGCTAACAACTATTTTTGGAGTAATAACATATAAACATTAAATATAAGTATTAAAATTACTCAGCAAAATAAGAACATTAGATAATTGAGATTCACAAATATATAATTAAAGTAATTATAAAATGGAAAAAACATCAAAAGATTTGCAGAAAGAACAGTTAAAGCGTGAAAAGGAGGAAGCTCTAGAGAAGCAAACTTCAGACGATTTCTCTGCCAAAAAGACTAAAGCACAACAATCTGGAGGGTAAGATTAATTGCTAGTTCGATTACAAAAGAATTTAATTTATGGTTTTTAGTGATTTAGTAAAGTAACTCGCAGCTTGGCTCGATAATCCTCCCTTTAAATCCAAAAATTCCAACCTTAAGGTAAATTACATAAACATATTTCTTATCACGCAATTCTTTTATAACTTCTAAATACACAACATTTGTCTAATTTCAATTGAATAGTTTGAGACATTTTACGCAATAATGAACTTAATGGGTTAATTGAAACCAGATAACATCGAAAAAATTGCTTCTCTCGGTTTAGACGCTAAACAAGCCATCACTCTATCCAAATATATCTTCAAGGCATTTGATCTACTTGACAAGAGAGATTAAAGTAACAAAATTTAATCCACAAGCTTAAATTCTTTTTATAGAAACTCAGCAGTTTGTTAACTAAAATTTGCTTCTCAAAGTTCAGCTTAAGATTTAAGAGAAATTTAGTTAAACAAACATTTTATTAAAAACTAATCTATTAGTTCTATATAATCTTATAAAAATTCGGACAAAGTGCAATCCTCAAAGCAGGCTTTGAAAAGAATCCCATTTGCTGAACTTAATTATAATTTTATACACAGCAGAAAAAATTATAGATTTATCAAGAATATTATGTTTTTTCTTCTTTTATTTAGATGCAAAAATAGAATTGAACTTTATTTAACTTAAAAGAGGTTCAAGTTGAGAAAGATAGAAATGGAGAGAAAGGAGTTCAAATCGTTGTTCCATTCTACACTCATCTTAATGAAAAGGGGGTCTCTAATTATTTATATAACAGAGGATGGGTTCCTTATGATCTTATATTTAAATCACTTAACAAACAAGGGATCTTAGAATTCTTAAACTATTTAATCTCAAGAATTACAACATGCATAGCAAGGGTGTTTAATCAGGAGAAATCACTGGAATCCTCTACAGAGGCGAGAACAAGAACAAGTACTCAAAGCCAAACACCCCAATTGAACATGAATTCACTAGAGTTGAGCCCTACGATATCGCTGTTTACAATCAACTGAAGAACGTGAATTAATTTGAAATAAAGACACTATTTTCTGTCATACAGCTGCTGAATTGGCTTAATGGAAAGTCAGTGCTGAGAGACATCAAGCCTACGCTAACATGTGGAAATATTTAACATTTGGAGGTGTTGTCGCAAACACTGCTCTCTGGCTTTATTTCTGAAATACCAATAAAATGCCATCTCAACTACAGTTGTCATGTTTTAACAATATTGGGTGATTATTAATACACAAAATTATGTTTTAGTTTTGCTGCATAGAATTCTCACTCGATATAAACTTATTTAACTTACAAATAAAAGAATCAATTCATATTTGCATTTTATAATTTATAAAGGAAATATTGATAAAGCAGTGCAATTAGAAGCTAAAATAAAGTAAATTAATAATTAATAAATAAAGTATTGTGCAATTATATTAATGAACACTAGAGGAGGACTGAACACCAGCATGGACATCGACAATTCTGGACTTCATGACATCAACGAGGAGGACATGGAGAGCAGAGAGAAGCCCAAGGTCACCTACATCTGTGGAGGTAATTCATTTTAATCATAATTTGTTGAAATGTTAACTTATTTTTCAACTAGGTTGTGGAAAGGACAACAAACTCGACAAGGATTCAGTGATCAGATGCAATCACTGCGGTCATAGAATCTTCTACAAGAAGAGAGAAGAGAAAGCTACTTCAATATGAGGCTAGATGATCAGAGTCAATCAGCTATATCATATTAAAGTAGTTATTTGATAAAATTATGAATGATCACCACCTATAAATATGCTTAATTAATCTTGATTGTTTTTAGTTAACAAGTTAATCTAAAAGTCATCTTAATGTAAAATATATAAGTTCACTATTATTCATTCAATATCCGCAATATAAGAGCTTAGTCTCATTTGCTTTTCAAAGTTGGGATTGCATCTATCCTGCTGTCTCTGGCCTTCCTTAGTAAGGATTTGAGTTTGCAAAGTTCATTGAGTCTCCATTATTTTCTTAGAAATTTTCACCCGAATAGTCTTCTTGACTACCTCTTTTTTCTTCTCCGATTACACCTTATGCAGGACCTCCCACGCTGTTTCCTTGTAATCTTGGTCTAATTGATCCTGCTGGAGCGCTTGAAAGTCTTTGCTTTTGACCAGCAAATTTCTATAAAATATTATAAACCTGGTTAACTTACAGGATTCAAGAGCACAAGTCTTTTGTTAATGACTTAGAGTGAAGTAGCCATGCTTTCATAGTCATTTTAAAACTCATTTAGAATTTCCTATGCCTTCTTTTCAGGTAGTTCAATCAAAAGTGACTCAGGACTTTCAACATCATATGCAGCAATAAACAAGTATGAGTTGTTTGATGATATTTCTACTATATAATACCCGCTTCCTAGTTATTTGCCTTTTTTATAGAGCACGATTCTATTTTCATCTAAAGTTTCAGCTTGACGAATGATTGGCTTGCTTCCTCTCCCAGCCAATAAACTATCGTTAATTCCACTTGAAGTTGAAAAACTTTTATTGTTATTTCTTGGGCCTCCAGCGCTGGCTCCAATTCTTGGCAGACTGAACTGATTTTATTTTCCTTATCCATCACTGTTATAATCAAGCCCTGGGTTACCAATAGTCATTACAGTCTTGTTTGGGTCTCCATTAAGGATGAAAGGATGTTCACACATATTTTTCATAATATTTTCTTTGTGTCTAAAATCCTCCTCCCATCTCTAAACGCTGTAATTGGATGTTTTATCTTAAAGACGTTTTAAAATTGCTTAGTTTTCAATCGTTATTTTCAGAAGTTCTTTCTTTCTTACATCTCGATTTAAACTTCTTCTGTCATTAAGTACTAAAGAGGAAATTTATTTTGAAAAATATTTACAAGGATTGTAAAGTTGGGGTTTAGCTGTCTACATAATTCCACTCATTTTTTCAAGCAAAATTCTATTTTCTCTTTCGATCTCAGTATATCTCCCTATTTATATATTAATATTTTCATATTTTTACTCTCTAGCATTCATAATAATGATTTATCTTATTGTTTTGATTCATCATAAAAATAAGTGAGATATAAACTATTATTAGATTGCTTCTCTTTTGTAGTTTCTAATAACTGGATTAGGTTAGTATGGAGCACTTTAAAGTGTTCTAACAGCTGATTTAACTTCTCTTAGGCGCTGTTTATGAATTTCTTAATCTTTTTACTTCCATCTTTTGTCCAGCAATTTGCTACTCACCAAAGGCCCTCCTTTCATTTTTAATTGATAAACTTAACCTACTTCAACAAATTAAAATATTTCTTAAATACATCAAATTCAAAATTACTTATCATTTGAAGAAAAAAAGGTACATTCACATATTAAAGCATATTTTGATAAAGAATTTAAACCTATAAAAATTAATTATAAGAAAGCTGAGTTGGGTTAAAGCTTATTAAGTATTGCTAGATAGATAGATAAATATATTATTAATTTGTGATTTATTTGGCTTAGGCATATCTAATTAACTAAACACATAATTATGGAAAGTTCAACGTAGAAGTAAAATTCTCACAATCACTCCTAATTTACATACATTGGAATAAATTAAGATCTGATAACGCATGTAAAAAGATTGGATGGATAAAATGTAAGAATAGTAGTAGTTTAACATTTTTAGGAAGAAGAAATAGCAAAGCTAAAGCAACTTTTATACACATTGGTTCATCAAGATATCGTAAGAGTTAATTTTATATATTTATGACTTCAATCTTAAATAAAAATGCATTTAGGGTATCTAAGAGGATGGAAATTTGTCACCAGATGTAGAAGATGTCTTATTGATAACTCTTAAACTCCATCAGGTATATTTCATTGTTAACTTAGCTTTAATTTAGGTTTTGGCATTGTTAGATATTGATCTCTAAAAGCTTACATAAGCTGATAAGGATGCAAAAGATTTACTTTCTGGATTAATTCAATAGCTTAGCAAAAATGGGGGCCTTGATTATGTTCCTCGCGAAAGAACACCACAAGGAAGAAAATTCGAACATGCTAGTGATAGCAGAGTTTTGCTATAACTCCTGCATTAAACTAAAGTTAAAGACTCGAAGGTAGCATTAACTACTCCTGTTTATTATGTCAAGATTGATAATGAAAGATAAAGTGAAGATCTCGATCAAAATGGCACTTTGACTGCTTCAACATCTGTTTCAACTAATCTCAGTAGCTTAGAAGACTAAGAAAGCAGTAAATTGACATAAAATATATAGCCATTCTTGACCATCAAGAGAAGATTCATTACATTAACATTGAATGCTAATGGTAAAGCTGATCTTTATTTCCATGCTTACATCTGGATTTCACTATTCCAATAGCTTCATTTCTTAACTAAACCAGACTAAAGTGAATCTGATTTTGATAATGAAGTCATCACTTAATCTGTAGAACTTAAGAGACTCAAGGGTTTAGTTGACTCCTTAAAAAAGGTTGACGCTAATCTTTCAAAGTTTCCATTTAATAAGGAAGTTTATGATAAATTTGTTTAAGAGTTAGGTGGAAGAAAGTAGTAAAAGAGTAGAATAAAGTATATTGAGGATATTCAGAGATCCCTATTTGTTGCTCAAATCTCTGATGATAAAAATACTCTCTTTTGGATAGAGAAAATTTTGATTCAACTTTTAGGATATCACGATATTTCTCTTAGAGATCAAGCTGTTGTTCTCTTGAATATGCTCTATGATGGCATAGATTGGTAACTAACTCAGGCATTTAGACCTGTAGTAAGAATTGTGGGTCAACATTTTAAGGTGAGCTTAATAGTTAATCTTGACCTATCTCAAAAAGAAAATCATAGAAAGGGGAGAATATTTCCAATAAAGCTTATCAATACAGTTAAATTTTTATTAGACTTAATATTGATATTAAATAAAACTATACAAATAGTTAACTAGGCTGTTCTTATAATTAATTATATAATTATAATTTATTTTCAAATTTTTTGTTTAACCTGATTTATAAAGAATTTTTTTAAAATTATATAGACTTTAAAGATCTAAAGGAGACTTAAATAATTTTAAAACAATTAAAAATAAAAATATTTATAATCGATAAAATCTTTACTAAAAATTACAAAGGATTAAAAATTCTACCAAGCGCAAACAATTATTTTTTAAAAAAAAAGAATTTATATCTACAAAAATTAGTTTTGCAAAATACTATGAAAATAAAAATATTATCATTAATAAAACTAAGGTTCTCCCTTGAGATTTTTCTAGAAAATTAAATTACACACCCTTAAAATCAAAACAGTCAAATTTTTATTGGATTATCAGCTCCTTCACCTATTGAAGGAATCAATAAGTCAATCTTGACATGGCACAAAATAGAAAAGAGAAATATAGTCAAATCCAAGGGTATTGAAACTGAGATCTTTATTAACTTTGGGAAATTCTGGAAATGTGGATTCTATGACTGGAGACTTGTACTAGTGAGAGATACTGGCAGACTTTAGCCTCTTGAAATAATTGGAAAACCAGAGCCAAACTATCCAAGCTTCAGTTCTTAAGTTGATGATCCTTATGATAATGATATGGGGTCAATTGCTCAAGGTAGATTTATAGTTCATGCCAAGGGAATCAGAGACCAAAACTTCCACGAAGTTTAAGTTGATTTCCAAAATGCCGAAGTTGACACTAAACAAGGAGTAATCATTAAGAGAGGAGACTTCACCAAAGTTGAGAAGGCTATTGAAAATTACAAAAGTCGTGGAGTGACTGCTCTTTATTTGATGGGAGTGCTTGAAAGAGACAACTTCCCTTACATTGATAAGTCAACTAATGAAGTGGAATTTAGAAAGCCAGATTCAAACCCACTTGCTATCACTTGCAGATAAACAGCTAACAAAATGATGGGAGGAGATGAAGGCTTCTAAAGAGTGATGAAATAAGCTAAATAGAGCAAAGTTAAGATTATCATTGACTGCTTGTCAAGAATTTCTAGTTCTAGAAACCATAGAAAGTATAGAGAACTTCTATTGCATTATTATCTTTATGCTTTTTGTTAAATTATATGAATTAATTATGTTATACTTAGATGAGTAAGGCATCAAGAAGAGTTATGTTTAATTTTTGTATTTTTAAAGATCTGCTATGGAACAGATGGTCAATCAATAAACTACGAGGACACAGCCCTATTAAACTATAGAAAGGTAGAATCTTGGAATCTGCTAATTGATGAAGTTGTGAATTTCACCTCAAAGCACGGCATAAATGGTGTCCACTTAGACAATGGGCAAGCCTGGCCATAAGTCATGGAACCAGATATGGAGGAACTATTGAGATTAGATGTTGATGGCGTTGCTGCTTACTCACCTGAGGAAGTAATGAATGGAGAGGTTGTTCTTAGAAATGAGAATCATGGATACTGGCACACCAGCACAATCAAAAACTAGAACCTCATTTATTTTATTTTTATTTTTAATAATAATAATATTTTTTTTATTTATGATAATATATTTTATAATAATTAATTTTAGGTATTTTCCTCAATTTTTATCATAATATAAAAATTAAATTCCTTATATAAATAAAAATAATAAGATTTTGATAATTTTTAGAGTTATAAATGGAGAATTACCCAAATCCATTCTTCATTAAAATGGCAAAAATTTTATGGGAAAAGTTCCCAGAATTCATGATAATTGGAGAATGCTGGGGAGGCTATATGTTTGAGAACAGATAGATTATTCTTGCTAGATCAGGAATAATTCCTAGACTATTCAAGCTACCACAAGCTATTAGCTCAGTATTTGGAAAGAAACTTATGAAAGATGGCAGAGTAGTATGATTTATTTTAATTTCATACTGAAAATTATCTTTTCTTTAAAATACCCTATTGTATTGAACTTCTAAGCAACTATATTAAATTAGCGTAATTTATATATGAGTAGTATCTTCAGAAAGATAAGATGTGTTAGCTTTGAAGAAATGGTACGAAAGCAACAGACTTTTCCTACCAGAGGGTTCAATCTTGCTGTAAAGTTCTTCAGCTCATCAATGGCCCTACCCCGCTTATTTATATGGTAAAGGTACTTGGGCAGCAGTCGACATTCTCTTCTTCATGCCAGATATCCCCATTACCTATATGGGAGAAATTGATGGGGAGGTTTATAAGATCGGCACCACTTAGTTGTTCTAGCATGAGCAGCAGTAAACACCAAAGACTGGATTAAGAAGATCTAATTCACAACTTATGATGGCCCTTCAATCTAAAGACGAGAACGATGACTACATTCCCTCAAAAGAATTATAAATTAAAAATTTTATAAGAAATTGCAATATATTATGAATAAGAAACACCTGAGAAGCAAAATTCTCCTGATGGTAAGAGAGGTCTTCCAAGAGTAAGATCAGGTTCTAATCTTTCAGCAGTAGTCGTTGAATAAACCAAGGGACAAGACCTTAAAGTGAAAGAAGAATAATTCAAGGCTAATATTGGTCCTCAATAAGGCTATTAAATATAAGTATAACTAATTTTTAAAATTGCTATGATTTATCGAAGATTAGCTCTCATTACGAGCATAGACGCAGACTAAGAAGAGAAAAGATGGTGTTGAGATATGGTGAACTCATTCCACTTATTGCCAGACATAACGCTGGATGGCACAATCATGTCCTTGCTTATGCAAGATACTCACTCCTAGAAACTGCAATTATTGACAAATTTAAATATATTTATTTCTAGTAAATCTAGTAATTAACTCTTACTATTTGTGGTAGTATCAGTACCAACCTTAATGATAGTGAAGTCAACTTCTACATTTAGTATTATTTATATTGTCGATTTATTGAGTAATGAAATAATAATATAGATTGACACCTCGACTCTACAGTAATTGTATAAAAAGAATTACGGTGACAGCACAGTAATAATGGTGACAGACACTCTTGTATCAGACACCCCACCTCAATACTATTTCTTGAGAGAGTACCTACAGATGAAGCACTTCCAAACTTTGAAACCATATCATTCATCCATTCACTGCTTAACTATATGCCAGGATGACTCATTCGTACTTAAGAAAGCTCTTACATAATCTATTGAGAGAACTAAATTGAAACTAACAAGTGGTTATATTAATATAAATAGTTTTCATTATAAAAGTTATAGTTTAATTAGTAAAGATTTATTATCATTGAAGAAGTTTTACTATTTTTATAAGTTTTATTTATGGTGAAAATATAGAAAGCGAGCAAATATCACTTCTGTTCACTGATATTGTAGAGAGATCACCAGATGATATCGTCAAATTCGCTAATGTAGTTGGTAGTCTTCAAGAAAATTTCTTGACTAAACTTAGTATGACTTTCAATCAAATTTTTAACTGAAATTATTATATCAGATCTATCGATGTTATATAATGAATGATCTCTTTGTGAACAACCACAAACTTAAAAATGATTCTGTGCTTTCCTCGAGACTTCAAGCTATCTGTTAAAGAATTGTTGAGATTGCAGAAGATACTGAACTTCCTCCCAAGACTGCTGCTTAATCAGTCATTGAAAGCAACAAACTTGGACCTATAGTATTCTGTGCCCCTGAGCTCGGTAGATGGTCAACAGTAGGTGGTCTAGGAGTTATGGTCGATGAATTATCAATTGGTCTTGCTTCATTAGGTTAGGATGTTTATGTCATCTCTCCATATTATGAGAGAAATAGAAAAGGAGAAACTGGATATTTGGCCAAGGATCCTGCTGGCATTGATTATTCTGGAAACATCTAAGTCACATTTATATTTTTAGATCACTCACTGATGTTTTTGATATGGAATAGTATTAAGATTTTATTTAACAATCGGACCTGGCTACTAACTTGGAGTCCACGAAGGTGTTGTAAGTGGAGTGAAGGTAATTTTCTTGCACAATGGAGAGATCTTCCCATCACCTTATCCAGACATGCCACCAGCAGACATCATAAGACAAATGGCTATCTTCAACAAGGGCTGTCTTGAATTCTGTTGTTCCAAGGGTATTATTCCATCAGTGTGTGTGACAAACGATTGGTTCACTGGTTTGATTCCAGGCTACGCAAAGATTGGAGCATTTGGCGATACTTTCAAGGGAACTACTTTCTTGCACATCGCACATAATTTAGAACCAACCTATGAAGGAAGACTCCACCCAACACCTTAACAGGGTGCTCTGGAGTCTATTCATATGTTGCCAAGAGAATGGTTTGTAGATCCTCTTTGGGGTAATAATATAGTCAATCTTCAATATATATAAAATTGGTTTACAGATTTAATGACAACTTTATAGAGAAAAATTTTTAATCCAAGTAGATGTGCAATTATGCTTTCTGATTAATGGGCAACTGTGAGTCCATCTTACAAAGAAGACCTTCTTAGAACTTCATCCTTGAAATTCTTACTTGCACAAAAACCTTAACCATTCGCATTCCCTAATGGTATTCCTGTAGCTGCCAGACTTAAGAAGCTAAATGAAGCTGCACCTGATCATTTTGCAGCTAAGAGAATCATCCAGAAGAAGTATCAACATTTTTAGTAAATATATTTGTACTTTGGATATGCTGATCTCGACGATGAGGTATGCTTAATATCATTCGTAGGCAGAATCACTGAGTAAAAGGGGGTCCACTTAATCTTAGACGCAGCTGAATAGTTGATTCAAAGAAATAACTTCAGAATTAACATCCTTGTTGGTGGTATGGCAAACATGAAAGAGAAATACGCAGCTGAATGCGCTAGTAAGATGTGGCACTTGAAGAACAAATATCCCAGTTGTTTCTGGGCAGACCCAAATCAATTCTTCACCGATGGCTCCATTGTTAACAGAGGTAGTGACTATGGACTCATGCCATCAATCTTTGAACCAGGCGGTATAGTGCAACATGAATTCTTCGTAGGCAGCACACCAGTTGTTGCCTTTAAGACTGGAGGTCTAAAGGACTCCGTTTTTGAGTTTATGTGGGACACTGAGAAAGGAAATGGATATACATTTGAAAGTCATAATGTCAATGATTACATTTTTGCTTGTGAAAGAGCACTTGGAACATTCAAGAACAAGAATAAGTATCTTAAACTCAGAGAAAATGCTTTCAATTCAACAATTAGCAACAATTTAATATTTGTGTATTACTTTTTTTCTTCCAAAATACATATACTTAAATTATTTAGGTTTCAGATAATAAATAATATGTATGTTAATTTATATTTATTAAAGTAATTTACAAATACATTCTTCAATAAATACAAAAGAATGTAATGTTAAAAATAAATAATATAATTGTGATAGTTCATAACTAATTATAATGATGGTAGTTAATTGAAGTAATTATTTTTTTTTATACTCATCTGAAGTAAAATAACTTTCTTAAATATAAATTATTTATAATTTATAAACAAATAATAAATTGGTAAATTACCCAGTATTTTATTAATAAATTATTTTTTAAAAAAATAAAATGAAGAATTATACTAAATGGATGGAGAAATTGTGAGTAAAGCCTGGTTGAAGGAATTCTATAGACTAAGAGGTAAGGTTTACGTTGAAGAGAGTGTAATTCATGATGCTCTTAATAAAATGAGACCATGGGCCCCAGAAACCTACAAGCCAATGCACAGCTTCGAAGAAATGTTTGGACTTGAGCAGAAACTAGACTTCAAACTTGACGACATCGATCTAGGAGCTGAAGAAGAAAAAGAAGTGCACGAAGAAGAGAAAGTTAATGGAACTACCAAGAAAGTTGTCTCTCACTTCGAGTAAGTCTCAAAGGAGGACGAGAGGTTCCCTCACGTGTTTATGATGCACAATCACGGACCTAAATATACAACAGTCGAGTTATGCGGTTCTATGGACGATTGGAAAGTCAGACACCCCATGAACTTTGATCATTTCACTAACTAGTGGTTCATTACCCTGCATTTGAAGAAGGGCAAGTACATCTACAAGTATGTAGTTGACAATAAGAATTGGGTCATTAATGAGAAAGAACCTAAAGACAAAGATATAGCTGGAAATATCAACAACGTTCTCATTTTGTGAAGACAGTCAATAATTGGCTTTAAATTATTCAAAACTTTTATTTATTTCAATTAAATGTTAAAATTAGTTTTTTATATACAGATATGTGATTCATCATCAATGAACATAGCTTGCATTATATAAATTGTTTATAATATTAAAGTATTTTATAAATATGTACTCAAGAAAGGTTGTATTCAGTCTTTTCACTGTGCCTCCCATCAGTAATTATACTTCCATTAAATATTTCTATAGTTTTCATGCAACAAGCCATGAACTACCAGACCAGAAGAGCAGAGGATAAGACCATCGAATCTGAGAGAAGGTATGTGCATTTACTAAATATCAATAAAATTGTTCACATTCATTATATTTATTGAATCAAAACCTAATAAAGCCATTATTGATTTCTCAATAAAATGAACCTTGTCTTATGAATAATTTGGATATAGAACCAAGAATTTGGAACAAGCCCCAGTTGACATCACCCCACAAAACGGCAAAAACTTCTTCTGGAGCAATGGCAAGTAAAACATTGATGAAATCGAAAACGAATATTCATTCAAGAAGGTCACAGTCAGAGGCATGTTTGATTTTACTAAAGAGGTTCAATTGTATTATAAACAAATTAACATATTATATATTATATGAAAAGGGAGAGCCATGCGCTATTCTTGTTAACAGAGGATGACTTAGGGGAATTGAAATGAATATGCATTTTTAAATATTATGTGAAGAACTGGGAGGAAGCCAGCAAATTTATGTTGTATCAATATGACAATGATCAAGAACACAGACAAATTCTTCCAACTCTCCCAACAGCTGCTGAATTTTATAAGTAACATTAAATCATTATAAATTGCAATTTAAGATATTTATAAATCAAAAATAAATAAGTATATAAATCTATAACAGAAACAAAATAATAAAATGGTAGAAGAGATTAATTTAGCTGAAGATAAAAAGAAGAAGTTAAGGAAAATTCTTAAAACTGCTCCTGAACGCAGAAGTGAAGAAGATATTAAACTTATTGAGGCTCTTGTTGAGGTATTTATTTTGCTTTTTTATCTTATCAACACCTCATATTTAAATGATTCTATTAAAATTTCTTTTTTGCATAATATCAAAACTATATTCTAGGATAATAAATTCTTGAAACAATTCAAAGGGACAGTGAAACTAAAAGAATTATGCAAATATATGAGAATTTAGCATTTTGGAGCACGAGAGACAATCATTTAAGAGGGAGATATTGGTGAAACGTTTTACATTATTTATTCGGGGAGAGTCAGTGTCTATAAACAATAAAAAAGTGAATTCTCAGATTCTGTTATTATGGTAAGTGTTTTATTGTATTAAAACTAGAATAATAATTTAATGTATAGCAACACTTGACTGAACTTGGCAGTGGAGAGCAATTTGGAGAACTAGCTTTGTTATAGAAAGCACCCAGATCAGCAACTGTTATTGCTTCAATACCATCAGATCTTATTGTCCTGGATAAGACTACTTATGAAAATGTTATTCAAGTAAGCCACCTAATCATTTTTTTCTTTCAGAGTTTAATAAATAATTGTATATAGAATCTGCACTTTTATCAAATCGATGGCACTATTGAATTCTTCCAGCATCTCCCATTATTCCAACACCTAAATAGAAATGAGTTATTTAGCATTGCAAGCAAGTGTTAATATAAGCGTTTCCCCACGAATACCATTATTTTGAGATAAGATGACATTCCTAAGAGTGTTTATTTTATAAAAGCTGGTAGAATAAAGGTAATCAGGTCAATTTATTATTCATAAAATTAAACACTTTCACATTTAGGTGTTGAAGAAAGTTGATTTTAAAATACCAGAGGAAAAATAGGACTTCTAAAACATGGATTATTTGATTTAAGATCCCAATGATGAGGACTATGAATTGGAGTTAGTAGAGTCAAAACTTTTAGAAATTGATGATCTTAGTAATGGAGATGTATTCGCTGAAGATTCTATTATTCTTAAGTAGCCAATAAATATATTGCTTAAATTTAATTAAGTTTATTGAAAGCCAATAAAGCACAGTATAATTACAGCAATTCCTTCAGAAATATTTATGCTTGATATGCACGACTTCCTCAAACTACATAAGGTATTTTTAAAGTTATTGTGATATTTTATAGTCAATAATTGACAGTTTTCTGCAGTTTTCAAAGCAATATCCAGAGGACAAGGATCTCCGCAGAGCATTTATAGAGATGAACAAATGGACCAGGTTTAAATAAGATATTGTAAAAACTGTTCATGCTGAGACAGTCAACAAGAAACAGTATGATTTAAACTACTAAATCTTTATAGAAACTTTGAGAAATAACTCCGCAAACCACAATAAATGCCTGTCAAATTTTAGCAGAAAGATGCGGTGAGATCTTCTTCAGTAGGAGCAACATAAGTTGAAGCTTAATATATATAATCCATCAATTTTATAAATAAATATTATACACTGTTCTTTCTTTATTTAATTAATACACAGAGAAAGATGTGCTAAACATCAATTACTTATCAAGTGTGGACTATATCTTCAAGGCAGCTAAATAAAAGAGAAAAATGATGGAATAGCAATAGCTACAATAACAACAGCTAATGAGAGAGCAATAGTAAAACCAGCATTATTTGTTCAAATCTAACTTTTGACAAAGCATTCATTGAAATGTCACATATAAATATATCAAGTTGTAAAGATGGAATAAATTTATTTCTTAAAAATAAAGAATTATAATGTTTGTAAAGCAAGAAATAAGAGTCAGGAGAAATAAAAAAGAGAAATATAATTATTGTTGAAATTTGAAATTTAAACAAAAATGAATATATTTCAGCAGTAATAACAAATCCACTCTCAAAACACACACAACAACATGAATTAACAATACTAATAACCTCAATACTCTAACACCTAATATTCTTCTCATTCATTTTTAAATGAATTGTAAATTGAAAACAATTATAAATTTAGTTTATAAATAAATTTTAGCAGTATTAATATTAACCTCGAGAAATTTACAATAGGTAAACTTAGCAACCATTCTCCATAACAAATGCATAGGCAAATCAGAGCCCTTACTCCAAATAACTTTACAGTGGTGCTTAAGATCAATAATATTAGCAACAACAATAATACTAATAATAGCATTATTCTTAGTAGCAATAAGCGAACACTCAAATCAACTACAAGAAAAATTTGGGCATAATTCAAGATCTTTATAATTCATTATTCTCAATGATTTGTTATACTTTCTCCTAAATTTATATGAAGAATTCCAGAATTAGAACAATGAAAGGGAATAAATTCAAGATCAGTGTATGGGTGGAAGATAAGCTCATTAATTACCACCTCGTCAAGCAAATTCATCTTAATCAATTATTAGTCAGCACTCTATGAAATCGAATATGAATAATGCCTAGAATACCAACTATGACTAGCAGCAGTAACACTCGAATAACTTGAACATGATGACCTACCAGCCACAGACTTCTAGGAGCAGGGGTTTTGGGGTGGTCAATGACGATGAGGAAAAGGGGTATTAGAAGATAAAGACTATGCAGCCAAGACAGCCAGATCATAAGAAACTTGAAGTGACAGTCAACAACTACACTCCAAAAGATATATTGAATGCGCAGAGAGACCTCAAATCCTTGAAAGAAAAGTTACTGCATAAGAAAATCATGCAAACACAAGCGAGTAAGAATAAAAAAAAATTATAAACTATCAAGAGAATATTTAAAATTAACTTAATCTAAAAAAAAGAACGGAATATTTTATTTTGTTATATTATATCTTTAAGAAAGTAAATAAAAAGATGTAGACTATAGTGATTATAATCAAATATATAACAATATTATTAAATCTCTCTATATACTTTAATTTTTAAATACGATAATAAAAGTTTTAAGAATTAACTTTTCCAGCAATTTCTTATAAAAATCTAAAAAATTATATTTTCTTAACTATTTTTAAACTTCTTGATTTTTTAAAAAAATAAATGAATAGCAGGCAACAAATGTAAAGCCAGAAAAGTCTTCGAAGCGAGAATACAATGTCTAGTGAAAACAAGAGCTCTTCTACCTATTACAGACAGGACTCCACAAATGCAAGAGCTTAAAATAATTAGAATAAACTTAATCAAAAGGATTCTAGCCAAAATGCATAAGCTGCCAATCAAAATAATAGGAAAGCTTTCAATCCTAATAACTATCAAGCAAGCAAAACCTATAGTGATGATGAAGTTGAGGATGAATATCCTAGCAGCTCTCATAATAAACCTTAGAAGTAGCAGCCTCAAAGGTAAACATTGAAAGATCAGACAAATAGTCCGATTGCTAAAGCAAGTGGCAAGCCTAATATTCCTGCATTTATGCAAGCTCAAGCTACCAATCTAGAAGAATGCCCAAGTTGCGGTCGTAAGTTCAATGAGAATGCCTATGAGAAGCATGTTAAGATTTGCAAAGACGTTTTTATCAAGAAGAGGAAAGCATTCGACATGAAAGAAAAGCGCATAATAGACGACGATTAAGTTGAATTTCTTAAGAAAGCAGAGAAGAAGGACAAGCAATAAACTTCTAAAACACAAGGCAAGAATCCCAAAGCTGCTTAAGATTAAGCGATTTCAGGTACTGGAGCTAAACTACCAAAGTGGAAGATGATGTCTCTTCAGTTTAGACAGGCGATTGGATCCTCAAAACCAGCAGACGAATATTCAGGAGCAATAAATTCAGCAGCAGCCCAAGCTTATGAAGACCCTTCGTATAAGAAATGTCCAGGATGTGAGAGAAAGTTCAATGAAACTGCTGCAGCTCGTCATATCCCAATTTGTCTGCAAAAAGTTAAGGAAAACGCAATTAAAAATAGAGGGAAGCCAGCTGCGAATCAAAACTAAACAACTATGGGAGGCTAGACTTCAAAATCTTCTGTCGTAAGCACTAAGGGCTTTGGATAAACCTAAAACTCAAATAGTCACCTATCTAACACAGTAAAGCCAGGTGGTTTCAAGAAGAATTACTATTGAAATGACCTTATTTCTTATTTCTAATAATCAAGCATTATATTGTAAATCTTTTAAGGGTTTAAACTCATGCATGATAGATATATCGTTTAGTTTGTTGTGTGATTTGTTATTGTAGTTTTATTTTTATTAAGTAAAATAAAATTTATTTCTCATGTAAAAAAGGAGTGAGGACAGAGTGACTCGAACACCCAGCCTTCTGATCTGGAGTCAGACGCGCTACCAATTACGCCATGCCCCCTTCCATACATTCCTACCTTTTCAATACTTATTTAAAGCGTTCATCGTGGCTTGGTCTTTCCGATAAAAGTGGATTTCTTAATATTTATCTTCTTGGATGAAATTCTTTCTTATATGTATTTATTTCTCAGAATCTAACAGCTTTCTTAATATAAAATATTATAGCTGAAATCTTTTAGCTCATAAATGATATGTTTTATAGAATTTAAATTGATTATTAGATGATTATAGACCTTGGCATTACTTCTTTCCCATTCACATGAACTTTTTAATTATCTTCTCTTTAAGTTTGCAGACTGATTCACAAGATTCAATCCCATTTTTCATACTACCTTCAACGATCACTTCTAAGTTCTGCTATTATAGATAAATTTTTCTTATAATATGATCGTGAGAGAGATATGGCTCGACAATATAAATCTCGCATAGTCTCTTCAGCTAGAACTCCAAGAAGATATAAATCACAAAACCTAGGATGAAAGTAATAAGCAAGTGCCCAATACCTAAGTAACTGTTACCCACAAAAGTCATGAAAACTCCTCTCTCATCGTTTGAGTAGACAATCATCATTATAATTGGAGCAGTTAGATAGGCTAAGTAGACTTGTTTTCCTAAGAGATTCATGAAAGGGTTTCCTAAAGCGTTTCTACCCATTTTAGAGTGACCCAAGAATATATAGAAAGCAAGAATCATTAAAAATAATAGAGAAAAAATGGAATCAGATATAAAAATTATCTTTAGCTTTTAGAATTAATTATTTTTTAAGAATTGGTTTTTTTAAATTGCAATTAATCAGATCCACGCATACAAAATTTTATAAGACTTACAAAAACCAGTTTTAAAAATTTAAATTAAAAAATAATTTTAGAATTTAAAGAAAATTTTACAATATACTAAAAGATTCTAAATTTTTAAAGCTATCTTTCATTTATATTGACATCTACTTTAATTATACATTTTTAATTATAAGATTAAAAGTATCAAGATAAAATTTATTGAATCGATTAGAATTTTTATTTTAAAGATACTATATAAGATAAAGTAAAACCTATTGTATCTTTTCTTGTTTTATGCTAAGAAGATATTATTAAATTAATAGTTTAATTAATAAATTATGAATTTGAGCAATATTTTATTTGAATTAACCAGCCCAGTGCAAAGGAAATCTTAGATAAAACCAGATAAGTGGTGTTGGCTGCAGTACTCCAAAGATAAGCATCTTGACCAGGTTTGAATGTAACGAAGAAGTTTGTTACAATTAGAGTTACACCGATTAGCATGCTAATTTTGGCAACTTTGACATTGCTTGATAAGAAATGAATCTTGGGGAATTTCTTAGCTTTCTCAAAGTTTTCTAACTTACGATAGGCGAGAACATCGAAGTAAAGTATAGCTGCTAATATGCCAAGGCCATGAAGATGGAACTTGCCCCATGGTTTAGTGGTAAGAAGTTGATACATAGTGTAGTTTTCTAAGGAATAAACATTAGCAGTATAGTCACCAGTTACACTAAAAAACGCAACTATTGACATTCCAACTATAATGAAAGACCAGCCGATTATAAGGCCAGCAGTCTTTGATTGTTTGTAAGCCCAAACATAGAGAGGAATAAACAAGAAAAGTTAAAAATCAGCACAAATCTACCAACTCCATGGCATGCAGCCACTCTTATTATCTTAATCCCAGGGAACAAAGTTTGCAACAAGTAATACATTAGTCCACCAATATTTATCACATTGGAAAAATAGAGACTGCTCATACATGTACCAAAGAGGGCCACTAGATATTCTTGGACCTACGAAGATTCCAAACAATAAAGTAAGGTAATAAATTGGAAGTAGTCTGACCAATCTCTTAGCATAAATCTTATATTTATTCACTATTAGTATACTACTACTTGGAAAAATCAAATTAAATAAAACAATTTTGAAATCATTATCTATAAAAAAAATTTGTGAGTTTTTTTTAAACTGATATAATTTAAGTAAAATAACTTGAGAAATATAAAAATTTTGAGTTATTTTTGAGAATAAACCGATGAATTATTTTTTTATTATTATACCAATTGCAAGATTAACTTATTAAATTATAATAAAAATATATATTATTATAATAATTTTTACGTTTCTTAATTCTTTATATCAAATTATATTTTTCTCAATAATTTAAACATTTTAAATCTTCATGACATCTTTGAATGAGAGACCCTTTTAAGCATCATAAGCTTAGCAGATCCTGTAGAATCCAAAGAAAGCAGAAAAAGTAAAGTAAACATCAAGTGCTATGACTCCTGCAACAATCATAGAAAACATCGGGTTGCTTGAGAAAACCTGCATACTCCATGGATTGAGACAGGCGCCCAGTATTAAATAACTAGCTGTGCATGTAACAATTATTAGGAATTGCTGGAAAAATTTCATTGCATTGATGACATCTAGCTCTTTGTTATCCCACTCCTTGCAATAACCGTCTTAAAGATCTTTAATAGCACATTAAGCAGAAAGTTTCACCAAAGTCTCGTTTGCTTTAAGGTTCTTGTAATATTTGGAGTCTTCTTCATTTAAACCAAGTATTTTTGAAAGAGGCTCTTTTTATGCCTTAGCTGAATAATCAATACTTTTGGTAATCAATATTTAAGAGTTGTCGTTCCTAATGGTTGTTTACTAATTACTAGAGTAATTTAACGCCATATTCTAACTATTTCCACTATCTTATTGCTATGTTATACTGAATATGTTATTGTTCATATTGATTGGGCTCCTTGAGCTGCTGTCCCTCAACTAACTGTTCATTTACGTGTTCTGATCTTTTATGTTATTTGAGAAGTCAAGAAGAGATCTCTATTCCTAACTTAAATGCAAAGGAAAAGATAGTCTGTCATCCAGTTCATTACTTACTACCATTGATTCCAAAATATTAGTATTGTAATTTTTCATTTTCAGGTAAGTGTAAAAAGTAGCAAACAAAGCCAATGAAATAAGGGAGCAAATTATTATTAGTGTAGGAATGAATCCACTATAAGTTCTAGCATGATAATCTTCTTAATATTCCTCACTTTTAGTCATTGACATGCCGACTCTTGTCCAAGGTCTGAAAATAGAACCACCTAATATAATTCCATAATTAGGAAGAGCAGCGAAAAATCCATTTACTAAATTTAACATAACTGCGCTATAAGCGTCATAATGATGTTATTTGCATTCTTTAGGTAGGCACAAACCCATTCTTGAGTATCCAATGATTTTAAAGCCAAATTTATTTATTATACTTATGTTATTAATATTGTAAATTATAAATCCGCTTAAATGTGAAACATTAGAGTTCATCACTACAAAATCAGCATATTCTCCTAGGTCTCTTTGACATTGTTCATGATATCCCAACTCATTTATTGCATGAAGTGAGTAGAACATCATTTGATCGTAGGGGTACTCAAAGAAGTTTGTCATCATTCTATTCATACCCTTCACACATTCGTCTGTTTCGTTAGAAATCAGTTGTGGAAATCGTTTATACAGCTCGCTTTTGTCTTTCTTGGGCTCACGAGCCAGGGTTTAAAATGATAGAGTTTATAGTATTAGCACAACAGTAAAAACTTTCAAGGTACCATAATCCTATAAAAATTAAATATTTTAATTTATGATTATTAGAGATAAATTTGATAGTAAGTTTAGTTTTAGGTGATACCTTGTGGATTTTGCTTAAAAAAATTCATTAATTATAATTAAGTCAAAATATGATTACTATTTATAAATGATAGCACTATTTAATTATAATATTGATTAAATAGATAGCAAGGTTGGTTTACAAAAATTTAATCTCAAAAATCGGAAATTACATATTATAAATATAAGAAATTATCCATATAAATACAATTAAAATTTATAATATGTTTACATATAATCCTTAAATATTATATATTTCAATAATACTAAATATTATTTTATCTTTGATATAATGGTTTTTGACCAAATCCATCCTAATATAAAGCATTAGAAAATTTATTGAAAAAATTGTAAATTATGTTGTCTCGAAGTAATATAATAGATTAGAATTAAATTATTATCATTCGGGAACATTATTGTCAGTCTGCTTCTTTAAAGCTTTCATTTGATTTTATTTAAAATATGTAAATAAATATGATAAGTATTTGAGGTCTGGCATTCCATTTCAGTAATTTAGTCAGTCTCTACGACCATAATCATAAGATTTCTAATTGATAATTATTGTAAATGTATTGAAATAGCTTAATATTTATTTGAATGCAGTAAGATTATCGCAAGGGTTCGTAATGAAAGCAACTGCATTAGCTGAAGCTCTGACAATAACACTTTCGTCTTCTTTCAATTCAAAGCGAGTAGCACCGTCTAAGCTAACCCATGCGCTTGATCTTCCGTCTTTAGGCTTTTTTAGTTTAATCACAATGTTTTCGGGCAAAATTAGTGGTCTGAATGAAAGTGAATGGGGAGCAAGAGGAGTTAGGGAAATGGCCGGAACATTACTTTGCATGATTGATCCACCAGCTGCTAGGTTATAGGCTGTAGATCCAGTTGGAGTTGAAATTATTAACCTAAAAAAACATTAAAAATATCAAACCTTACCCATCTCCTACAAGAGTAGTGAAGTACTAGTTATCAATATAAATCTCCATTTGAATGCAGTATGGCGATGGGCCTCTATCAAGTACTATTTCATTTATGACATGATAATTCGATATGTCTATCTCCTCATAATTTTCTAACTACCCTCCCTTATAGACCTTTCTTACTGGATTACCCTCAACTTCTACTCTCAATCTCATCCTTAAATCCAAACAAGGGTCTTTATTCTTGTCTCCAAGGTAATCAGTCAATAGTATCTTTGTAATTGTTTCTTCATGTTCTTTGAAGTCGAAATTACAGAGGTAACTTAAGGATCCCTGCATAAATTATGAAAATGAGAAATTTGTTGTTTTATACAACATATAAAATATTTCCTATTTAGACTTAGGGAGTTGCTGAAAATTTATATTTTAATCTTACCATAGAAAAGGAAATAATTGGTGGTATATAGTCCCCGTGAAACTATTTTGCAGCATACAAGATTGTACCGTCTCCTCCTAAAGTCACTAGAAATTATATTGCTCTCATTTCATCACGATTAGAAATGTTAAATGGTAATGCATCTTCAATTCTAAAATGGAGGTTCTGATCAACTTATATTTAGTAATTCAATATATTCACAAATAGAAATAATATTTTAGGTAATCTTCCTTAGCTTTAATCATTTTATCTATAATCCATTGCTCCAAATATACTGAAACATGCCTTGTCTTGTCATTACATTTGATAAACCTTTATTCACAACATAAATTGAATATATTTTACTAACTTGAACAAAATTAGAAAAGAATCGAACACTTCTTAATCCCAGGGCTTTATGTAGATTAAGATTTTAGGTTCTCTTATCTGTTTGAAACTTGATGTCTTCTGCTTTTACAATATTGGCTTAAACAAACATCTAATACATTTATTAAATACAGGCATAATCTAGTTTTAATTTCAGAAACAAAACAAAAAATGGTCTTCCAAATTTATTTGTAATGCATTAAATTTGTTTACATTTGTTAAAGAACTTGATATTACATTTATTCATCCTCAGCACCATTCCAGCATACTTTATGCTCTGCACTAAAATCTTCATAATCATCGCTCTTTTTATGATGATGTCCGTTTATATTATTCTCCATTGATTCCTTTTTGAAATTACAAATTGTCTTATATAAAAATATATTGCTAATTATATTACGTAATTAGATTTCCTCAGATTTATTTCTATTTTAATCTACAATTCAAAAATTTACAGTAAAAAATCAGATTCAAATGAAAATATACTAAAATTATAGGTAAAAGACTTAATTAAAATTACTTGCTTAATTAATTGATATTTTTTTCACATTAAATTTAAATCACTTGAATTAAGTTTAATAATTAGCATTTCTACAGCTTCCTGCACCAGATCTTATGTTTTCAGTATCTTAGACATTTATTTTATAGCTTCGTCTTTCACTTTATACATCAGACTGATTATGTTCTTTCCTTTTTTTATAAATTCAAATATTTTGAATTGTAATCGTAAGCATATAATGAATATATCCTGTAAATTAAGTCGCAAAAAAATAAAAAAGTACATAATATTACTGTATTTATGTTCATTGCTTACCATGCTATTATTAAATGTTTCATCGATAATAACATCAACTATATTAGAATAAATGCTTGGTTTCTTAGATGAAGCTTTTGATGATCTGGGAAGAGGAAACTTCTTCTTTAATTAGTTTATATTTTGATCGTGTTTTGTTTAGTACACATGCAGTCTGGTTTTGTCTCTGGAATCTTATTAATTCTGAAGCTTTTATTTCACATATTCCAATTCTTAATGAGTAGGTTACTGAAAACTGAAGTTCGACTAGACATCATTATGTTGGAGTGAACTGTCTAAAGAGGAAGCGTACAGATGATTAGACAGCCAGTTTTAGAATTTTTCAATGTTTTAGGATTCAGTGTCAGAAACACGAGATTTATTTAATTAGCTAAACTTGGACTTTTTAAGTGGAAGTTTCTTAGGGTCATTAAAGAGAATCACATTATTTGAGTACTTTTAGAATTAATTGATGGCATCAACTAAATCTAAATTATGAGGCAACTGCATATAGACTGGTAGATTGGAGAATAATTAAGAAGACTGATTGCTTTTTGAAATAATTTTAAGCATAGATTGCTCATCAAGAGATGAATTTTACATCATTTTATAGAATGTAAGAAGGGATTCTTGCTTTTCTAATTACATATCTTCTTAAGTATTCATTCTTATTTAAGTTTCTACAACTTGAATTTTATCTTACTCATCTTACTCAGTTTATATATCAACACTACTTCTCTTCTTTTAATGAATTCTTTTTACCGGTGGTTTCTGGAAAAATTTCTTATTTGCAATATTCTTTAATATATCTAATTTATGCTCTTGACTTTCTGGAATGGGGATGTTAGATAATCTCTGGATTATAGGGGAACCATCGCTTAATACACTACTTGTCTTAAAGCTTGGTACTAAGCTGTTCTAGCAAATAATTTTAAAGTCATTTACAATTTCCACCTGTGGATAAGTTAGCACTACGGAATCTTGATAGTCAGCAGACAAAATCTACATTTAATTAGGTTAAGTTTCTTTGCTCATTCTTGTGTCGTAAAGATTAAGTTATTTTGGCTTAGTAATAGAGGCTTTTACTTTCTAAACCTATGAAGAATTGATAATATTTTAATCTTAAATCATAATCTGTAGCTATTTTTTGCTGTTTGTCTGTTAACTTGACCTTCTTGAATCAAGACAAATTATTCCTTGTCTCGATGATTATCCAGAGTTCAATTTAGAATCGTAATTTGAAAATGTTAAATTGTTGGGAGCATGTAAAGAGACATTCGTGTCTTGTAAATGTGAAGAATTAATGAATTCAGCTTAAACTCTAGGGTCTGTTTTAAACATTAATGGGGAAGATTTGGGCTGCTTGGGTTGAATAGAATGTCTAGCATTCATCTTTTCAAAGGTGTTGTTTTATCTTGGAATTACAAGAGGTTTTCTAGCAAGACTAAACTAGTTAATTAAAAAATAGCCTTTAAAATTCTAAATTAAATTTTTATCTTATCTGTCTTCTTAATTTTTAGCAATCTTTTATTGTAATCCTTTCAATCTCTCCTAAACTATATAAAACAGATTTTTAATATTGCTCTTATGTATATTAAGTTTATTCCCTCTTAATAAAATAAAAGATTATAATAGCTGGCTTAGGTGAATCTTAAACTTTTCTTCCTGTTTTTAAAATTGAGTTACATCGACTACTCTGTAAAGAGTTTTACCTTGTTGATGGTTTCTTATTTGTTACTTCAAAATCATGCAACTTTTGTGTTAATTGATTAAATTTAATTATAAATTTAAAGTTCTGCTCATGCTTGAATTGATTTATCCATTTCTTTAACTAAACTTCAAATGAAATTATATTTTTTCATAATTTATTGATCAATGTTTATTTTTAATGGCTTAGCTATCTTCTTCAACTTTTGAAAGTGGCCTTATAAAGGAATTAAATTGTTTCACTTCATTTCTACCCCGAGAGTCCCCTCTCAATGTCTATGACTGATGGTAATTTGAATTAACTTTATTTCTATTAGAGGAACAAGCCTCAACTATTGATGACCTAAATACTATTGAGGATTTTTTACTATTTTAGCGTGAACCAAATTAGGTCGATTTTTTAGTCTCCTCGTTATAATAATTTGCAAAAGAATTCTCATTTAAATTCGCTGTGTTCCTACTCTGTCTTCCACTAGGCTGTTATAGTATTGAAGATTTTTTGTTAAAGCTTATGTTATTATTAGTAATTTCAGGCTTTGGAAGATGACCCTTTATCTATTTAGTAATACTTTTTATTTATTAGTTTAAGTGTCTTGTAGCAGGAGATTAAAACCTACTGCTTGTCATACTTGTTAATCTTTAGCTTAAATCAGCTTTTTAGTTTTTATTTTAAGAATTTCGGAGGGGTGTTTACTAAGAAATGTTAGAATAGCGAACAGCTATTCTTTGTGGTGATTGAGAGTTTAAAGATTCATTGATGACTTTATTAGTTGATTTTTACATGTTTGACTTCTCAACATAGGTCACTCTAGGTTTAATACTAGTTTTGTACGCCGCTTTTTAATTCTTTTCTATAATGATTAAATAAATTAATTTAAAATGATTGTAGGTTTCTTTAATGGTTCCTATCTTACACTTAGTCTATTACTTTTGGCACTCATTTAATCATGCAATTTTTTAGCACTATTAGCATATAGTTCTAAATGGGCTTATAAATCTAAGCTTTTTTGAGATTCTACAGAGTTTATAGTGCAAGTGGGTTTCGTTACTCCAATAGTAGTTTTCATGAATGACTAATTGGATTTCATTTACTATGATATTGTTTTCCCTTCATTTGAAATAATTGAACTACTCAATCTACTTTCCCCTCCCCTGCTTTAATTCCCAATAATTTTAATAAAATAAAGCCAATTAATCACATATTCCTTGATATTATAGAGTCTCTTAACGAGCTCTTTATTGGATCAAAACCCTTCTTTTCGTAATTCCTGCTTTCATTTTGGGAACTCTACTTATCATCTAAGTGCATTGAGCCAAATAATGAACCAATTTTCTCATTAGATTAATATCTGATGATAGGACCAAGCAGATCAATATCTTCGCAGTTTCCTGAAGACAAAAATCTCCCATCTAATCCTTTTGAGATTTGTAATAAATTATAAAATAACCTTTAAATGATAAAGTAAATAAACATTTAAAAATTTTAATTTTATTAGGAGATACTTTATTACCTTGAAACTTTTACACTCTAGTTAATTCTTTAAATATTGCTATTACTAAAATCTTAATAAACTGCATTTTAATCAAATAAAATTAGATTCCTTATTAAATATTTAAACCTATGTAATATTTAAAGATGAGGCTTGTTTTATAGATTATACTTTTTTAATTGGAGAGCTTTGATTAATTGTTGTATTTCAAATTAAATTAATTTACGAAAAATTCTTATCAGTTAAAAGATTTATTTTTTAATTCAACAATATAAAACCCTTTAGTCTATTTGATTTTAGATATATAGTTAAAAGAAATCGTTTAATTTTAAATTAATAATTTTCTTAAGAAGTATAAATTAAAATTTCTTTTTCTTGTTGTTGAATAATTCCCCTCATTTTTATTTTTACAATTATGTTGACTTGAAATATCTTTAATAATTTTCATATTAAAAACTAAATTTATCAAAAATTATTATTTAATATCTTGCGCTAACCATTCATAAATATGAAAACAGGGTTTTATATTGAATTAGGCTTTGAAGTAGTTTGGCTTTTCTTAGCGGGTGTCCCATGTATTGCTTAAGTATGAAACATTGAGTATTTCTTATTAGATGAGGGAGTATAGGTTTATGAGATTTATGAAGGGAAAAATTGCTGTGCTTTCTACTTCAATTTAGAGCTATTGTCCAAAATATATTGTTCTTAATATAAATAATTATTAATATAATTATAAGAAGTATAAACATTTGAAGAGAGCAATATTTTGTAATTTAAGGTGCATGATGAATAAATTTTATAAATATATTAATACCAAATTATGGGGGTGTTCCCTGCTATGCATATTGCCAAGAATATAGTAATTTATAAATTTTGCAATGATATTAATTACTTATAAAATTTTAACATGTTAATTATTAGGCTTAGAAGAATTTGAGAAGTTAAAAGAAAGGGTTCAAAGAATCATGATTTAATTAAGAAATTAAAATAACATTTTGTACCTAAGAATTCAATGATCGAAAGGCATTTAGCAAAGTGAGAGATTAATTTGAAAATTTTATTAGGAAAAAACACAATACAACTTTTAGAAATTATAATTAAAGTTTCAAAAAAAAAACTTCTAATTATACATATTATTAGTTGGGAAGTTACTAATTTTTATTGTATAATATTTATTCTTTTTTATTCAGGAAACTTCCTTCTTATTTCATTTTATTTACATACAGTTCCGTACATAAATTAAATTAAATAATAATAAAAACACAAACAATTAAACTTTTCCCCCCAAATATTAATTTTATTCTTTCTATCTTAGATTCCCATGTAAAATTTTGGAGTGGAATCATATTCTTTAATTAGAATTGAAATTTTTAGTTTCAATCTAAATTATTAAAATAAATTATAGCAAATAAAAAAATAAACATATATTTTAACAAAGAATTCATAATTTAAATATTCTTAGTCCAAATATAAATTATATAGAGTGGAAAGAATTGGGTGTTGTAGTCAATTGCGAACTGTAGTAACAATTGCGAACTGTGAGTGTCAATTGCGAACTCTAGTGTCAATTGCGAACTTCAGTGTCAATTGCGAACTTCAGTGTCAATTGCGAACTCCAGTGTCAATTGCGAACTCTAGTGTCAATTGCGAACTCCAATGTCAATTGCGAACTGTGGTAACAATTGCGAACTATAATAATAAATTTTAATTTTATATGCGAGAGCTGGCAAAATAAATAAAAAAGCAGGGTCTTAGGGGTGCAGCCCCTAACGGGGTCACAAGGGGCAGAGCCCCTTGTTATCGCAATGCGATAAAAAGTAATTGCAGGGGTCTAGGGGGCGGCAGCCCCCAGTGGGAGGGGGTTTCGGGGGAGGGCAAAGCCCTCCCCCGAAACACCCATTTGACCTCTTTTGTTTGTAAATTGATGTAATTAGTTTAAAATTTAATCGTGAAATTATAATAGTTAAAATAATCATTTTTTTCATAAGTCAAATAAACATAATAAGACTCAGTTACTTAATAAATACTAAAAAGATTTTCAGACTTAGGTATATTGAAATAAAAACTTTAATGTATACGCTGCTAATCATAGATGTCTATCAAACTTTATAACATAACTAATAGTTTAGAAAGTGTTATATATGAATGTGATATCTATAAATGCAGATCAAGAAAGTCTATAAGATAAGGACTTAATTTATACCATCCTTCAAATATGTCATTAGAAATTCTTGACGAGGTTATTTTAAATTTATTTCCTTCTGGAATAAATATATCTGAAGCAGTAAAACACCTTTCTGATCACTGACAGTTGAGAACTACAAGATAGTCTATTAGCTAAATTTATCAAATTTGAGGAATATTATCAAAGATAAAATGTTAATAGAACAGCAAAACTTTTTATTAAAAGATAGTGTCCAAATGGACGAGTCGCTATGGACACATAGGTCCTTAAAGTATAGTCATCCAGAAGATACAATATATGACAGATAAATATGGATAGTTGGTTTAATAGATGAAGGAAGCTAAAGATGTAAAATATTTAGTATCTTGAATAGGACAACATAAACATTAGAGGATTTAATTTGAGAAAATGTAGAAGGAGACAGTATTGTCCATACAGACGGTTGGGCAAGCTATATTGCAATAAATTGGAAAGAACTTGAAATGAGACATGAAATACATATTCATTAATCACAAAATGGAATATAAAGAACAATGGAACATAGCAATTTAATTGAAGGATTATGGGCAGTCCTCAAATATCATATCAAACATGTATATAATACATTACCAGGAAACCCAGAATAAATAGAACCATATTTATTTGAATCTCTATGAAGAAGAAACTTAGCATAATTTAAAAAATCATAAGACCGTTAATATTATATTTAACAGACATTTAATATTAATAATATATGAATATTTAACGATTAAATTTTAAACTAATTACATCAATTTACTAACAAAAGAGGTCAAATGGGTGTTTCGGGGGAGGGCTTTGCCCTACACCGAAACCCCCTCCCACTAGGGGCTGCCGCCCCCTAGACCCCTGCAATTATTTTTTATCGCATTGCGATAACAAGGGGCTCTGCCCCTAAGACCCTGTTTTTTATTTATTTTGCCAGCTCTCACATATAAAATTAAATTATATTATTATAGTTCGCAATTGTTACCACAGTTCGCAATTGACACTGGAGTTCGCAATTGACACTGGAGTTCGCAATTGACACTGAAGTTCGCAATTGACACTGGAGTTCGCAATTGACACTCACAGTTCGCAATTGATAACCCAGTTCGCAATTGACTACAACACCCGAAAGAATTTTTTTATTCCCCATATATTATAAATTGATATATAAAAGTTATTAAGCTGAAAAAATTAAATTCCTCTATAAATTACATATATGATAATTATCTGTAAATACTATAAATATGTTCAATTCCAGGTGCAATATATATTTATAAATGCTTGAATTGTAATCAAATTATATTATTGTTATTGGTTTTTAAAGTGAGAGGATTTTTTATTTTACTATAAGATTTTATATTTTCTATGCCTTTTTTAGCATAATTAAGAGAATTTCATCAGAAAATGAGGCATTGTGATTAGCTGTAATTAAAAATTTAATAATAAATTTAATTTAAATAAATTATAGCTTTGAGCAGGACATATTGCTTTTATGCAACTACAATCATCTACAGCCTATTTCTGCTGGTCTGTGTATAGTTGCCCATTCGCTTGTTTTTCCTTATTCTGCTAACTTTCAATTGTATTTGAAAATTAAAACATTTCTATCTTTTAATTCTTGATAAACGGAAACCAATTAAATTTTTTAAAGAAATATCCTTGCGATCTCTGCGGTGTGATTTTTCCAGTCCCGATTTTGATTTGTTAGAGATTTATCGCATTTGCTCATTGAATTCCTCGCTATTCTTTACTAAATTTATCTATCGGGATGAGTCTTTCACTTCAATTTGTTACTATTAAGGATTTGCATTCACTTCTTTCAAATTAAATATTATATATATAGTAAAAATTTCACTCTTTCCATGAAATATTTTTAAAAATTAACATAAAATTAAGCATGAGGAGAGATTGGGCTTTAGAATGACGGGATGAATTGTTTTTCTCTTCCTCTTAGATAATTGTCATTTAGTTGTTCATGTGGGTGTTAATTTACTGCTACTGAGACATTTACTGTTGTATATGTAGAACATTTGAATTTACTTGCTGCTTTTCATTTGTTTAAAAATAAATCTATATATAATTATTAATTTAAGTTCTAATCTATAGCTAAAAGTATAATTTAAAAGAATTTAAATGAACAATCTTGCTTATTTTTTATTTTTATTTTATTAAAAAATAAAATTCTAAGAAATTGTTTTTTATTTAGAGAAAAAACACAAGTAAATTAATAATCATATCTTCTATTGTAAAGCTAATAAAGATTAAAGAATTTTAAGGAAAATTTGAAACTTAGGATAGAAATCAAAATGTTTTAAAATGACATTTTAGTTGACCAATTTATTTATTATCACAATTGTATTTATTTGTTTATGGAATATTATTTGATGAAGGATTGTTACTCATAATAAAAATACATTAAAAATAATTTAAAATACCAATGCAATTATTGACATAATGTTATTGGTTGATAGATTGTTGGTGCTTATAGCATTATTTGAAAATGAGGATTAAGCCGGAGCTAATTATTTATTTATTAACTTATTTATTTATTATATCTTTAATATATTTTTGTGAATGTAGTTTGAATGGGATTTGATACTTTACTATGTACATTGGGTGTACTTTGGGTATTTGTAACCGATTTATCTTAAGTTTATGTAAATTTAACAAAATTAATGCTATATATTAGTAAATATAATATAAGTGGGAGTTTGGTTGGTATTTTGGACACTTTACTAGACCCCTTAACTACCCTGAAAGGATGAAGGCTTTTTCATTTATTCTATGTATTTCAATCTTCTCTCTTCAACTGTCTATTATTTTATAAGTAATTCTAAATATTCTACAATTTATTCATACTATTTTAAAAGGAATTTCTTCTGTTAATTAAAAATTTATGAAAAAACTATATCAATAATTGACTATAGTAATTTTAATTAAAAAAATATTGTATATTATTCTGTCTGATTTCCATGTAGACAGAAATATTGGCCATCTTACTTTACTATTCTATAACCCTCTGCTATGTCAGTTGTCTCAACTTAAGGTGTAATTATTGCTTGCTTATCTATTATAATATATGGTCAATATCAATTAGTCAGTTAATTTAATTGTGAGGGTAGATGTTAGAATTTAACAAATTTATAACAAAATGGTATTCCAAACGCAGATATTATAAATGCTGTTATTCATAAAGGATGTAATTTAATATACTGATCACCTCTTAACTTACTTTATCAATAAACAAAAAATAATTATTATAGTTTTATAATTCTATATCTTCTGGCCATGACATGCCTGGATTCAACTTTAACCTCTATAGCTGATTCGACTATCAAGGGGTAGATCTCCACCATCTAATCGAAATCAGATTTCATAAATAAGTTCATATAAACTATAATAAATGCGGGGGGATGTGGAACTTATAGAAAGTTTATATCAAATAAAAAAAATAATATATGACACATTTGTTTATTTATAGGGAAAAATTAATTGTTCTTAAAATATTAAAAAATATTAAGCTGGTCAATTAAGCAGAATTTTATGAATTTAATAAAATAAATTTCTAATAAATAATTAATACTCAATAAGTATAATAACAGTTTAAAGTAAAGAGATAGTAATTCAAAGTTTTTATGAAAATTAAGATCCGCAATATTAAATTAAACTTACTAGAATACTTATAAGTGAAGAAATTAAAGAAATATAAAAGTAGAAAAGTATTTAATTTTTTTTAATTAAAATCCTTTTGCTAAAATAAAATAATTTTCAGATAATTTTATATGATTATTTAATTTATTAAATAATTAGAGTGGACAAAGAAATATTGCATGTAATAGCAAGCGTAATGCAACCTTGAAGCACCGATGTAACCAGCTGAGCCTTTCATATTATGCGCTGCATGTTTTATTTACTCCCAATCTCTTTTCTAAAATTCAATAGATCTTTTTAGATTATTTATTTATAAGGAAAAGAAATGAGTTTCTTATAAGATACTGCTAAAATCTCAATTTATTATAAAAAAATAAATAGCTAATTACTTCATTTCCTTGTTAAGAAGCATGTCCTCAAATTTCTCAAGCATTGTATAGAACAGATAATCCATTCCCAGGCCTTTGATAGCAGTATCACAATCAATGATTAAATTTATATCAAGATCCATTAAACTTATTTACTAAAAATTATCAACTATTAATTAGCAATACTAATTAACTCTACAATATTATGAGCTGGGTAATATAAAAATAAATTTACCTTGATTGGCTCATTTTTTTCTATTCTTTTTGATTGCTGATTAGCGAATGCTTGTCTATAACATATAAATTAGGTTTCAAAAGGGACCAATTTATTAGATTTTTTAGTTTTTATATAAAAATATATTTAATATTAATATAATTCCCTCATTAGGTCCGGATGATTGCAAAAATAAGAAATTATATTGTAAATAGTAAAAATGTTCTCAGAAAATGCAGTTTAGAAGTGCATAAAAAGGAACCTGATTTAATTAAGAACTTACCTATTCTACATATTTATAAATATAAATTAGATAAATATTTAACTATAAATTATATATTGCTATTTTAAATTATATAGTAAAAATGCTATTCAACAAAGAGGAATTTTTTTGAGTATAAGAATTTAATAACTATTTGCCAATACCATAAATTTCATATAAATTCACAATTATTTTATGATAATAAATACTAACATAATGTGATTTGACAAGCACCATCCACGCTACCCCTTCACTAATAATTATCCGACCCCTTTCCTAATAATTCCCCTACCTACATATCTCTCACTTTCAAACTATTTTGATTTGTATTTTTTGTAATTTTAAAAATCTACTAATGTCATTTAAAATTTTCATATAAATATTAATAATTTACAAAACTGAATTAAAATTAATAAAAAGACAGATTATAGAATAAGTTGCTGATAAAAATATAAATTATAAAAAATAAAATCTATATTAAAATATTAATGCATATTTAAATAACCTTTATAAAATAAAAAATTAAGCATTTTCAATGTAATAAGATGTATAAATCAGCTATAATTAACATCCTTGATATCAATATAAATTATAATTTAAGTTATCAATGAAATATTTAATGATAATTTAAAATGAATAAAACCTGCGTTTTACAATAAGTAAATTGCAGATTGTGCTTCAAAATAAAAAGTTGTAGAAGATTTAAGATATTTCAAAAACTATTAATTAATTTCTTTGTTTGATATCAAAATGATCAATATTTCAAATCTCTTTTATTTATTAATTTTTTTTCTTTGAATTATTTATTATTTTTATTTAAATAGATATTTAAAATAATATATAGTACAAATTGGTTTTTAGTCTTATTATTTATTTTATTATGTAACTCATTTTACTATTTATATAATTTGTATATTTTTACTAATTCTTTTCAATATTAATATTTTTATTAATTTTATTGATTCTGCAATATATTGTTATATTTTTCAGTTAAATTTTAATTATTTGTAAATCAGTATTTTATAAATGTAGTTTCTTACATTATTGAAACATTTTAAACTGTTCCTTTTGTTGTCATATCTTAATAAATTATTTCGCTTATTTTGTTTAATTTTATTAGTGGAGACATCTGTTATGCTCTTTCCTTTTGAATTTATTCACTTCTCTTAATATTATTTGTTATTTCTCACTTCTTAACTACACAAGAATTCTATAGCTAAGTTAATATCTTTTAAATATTAAAACAGGAAAATAACGAGGTTTGCCATCCCCCAGGAACAAATCTTCTCATGTGTCATTTATGATCTTAGTTTGTTACTTCAGCTCCATATTCTTATTCATCAATTGATATAATAATTAACTTATATATTTCATATTGGTCAACATTGCTTTATACTATATTACTATCCCTGGCTGATTGATATCATGTACTAAATATTATTTGTAAAATATAATTATATAATAAATATTCTATTGTGATGTAAATATTTAATTAAGAATTATTATAAATTACATTTTGTAATTTTAATTTAATAAAAATAATTAAAATGATTTCAAGAATGTAAGTTAAGGCGAACGTACAGCATTTTATGATCTTGAAAACGCTAAATTTTTAATTTTTTTATTGGCAATATTGCAATTGCACTAGTAATTTTAATTTTTATATAATATTTAGTAGATTTGTGTTTTTTAGTCACAAATTACTTGATGAGTATGATTAAAATAATTTTAGTACAGTTTAATAAATGAGTGATGCATAGTTGAATAAATATTTTTTTTAAAAAAAATAAATGTGAAAAATGACAAAAATATATTAAAATAAAAATTAATAAATTATTTGGAGTGGGATAGGATGGGGTACGTCAGGACATTTATGTAAAATATTATTCTTTTTCGATATAATGAGGATAAAATAATTTAGAACAATAAAAAATAGTTTAAACACGCAATTTTATCAATTTATAAATCAGCAAAAATTATAATAAAGATAAAAAGCTATTTTAAATTAAAGCAAAATCAAATGTTTTTCTTTCTAATCATAATTTATTAATATAAATGTAAATCATGATAAAATTAATTTTAATTTCTATAATAATCAATAAAATTGATACTTTAGTGAGTTAAAATATATTTGTTAATTATTATAATAAATCAAATAAATTCTCTTAATCCAAATTCAATCAAGATGTGATTTGATACAACTTTCAATTTATCTGCTCATTACAATTCTTTTTTATTCTTCATTATGAATTTCAGATTTTTAATAGAACTTCATACTCATTGACCTATATAAGCCGAGTGCTGTTCATTATTTATAATTAATTAAATTTAAAGAAATATTTGAAACAAATACAATGAGTCAACCAATCTTCAGTCAATCATTCAATTTCAATATAAAAATGAATTGTAAGAGTTTATTGATAATATATTATATAAATTCAACCCCTACAAGCAGTCAGGAAACCCAAACATGAGTCAAAGAGGTACTGAGTAAATGCATTCACAGAGACAGAGCAACAACATCGAAAAGCTATCACAGTAAATCAATTAAATGCAGCTAAACCGCAAAAATCAAATTAATTTAATAATTAGAGTTTTTAAAAAGATCTATAAGTATTATTGTTTTGAGTAATCATATTAATAATTTTTAAAATATAAAAACAGTAATTCTAAAATTGAAAGAAAATAATCTATTGGGTAAATGCTTTTTTTTAAAAATTAAACATGGCTTTTATTTAGAAAACAATTCATAAAAATAACTCGATTCTGAATTTATTATATAGCTTCTTTAATTTTATAGATTTTATGATAATTAAATATCTATTTTATAATAAAACATTTATACTTTAGATTAGATTTACTTTTAAAGATTGGGTTTATCTTAACCATCACAAATGACTTAATCTCAACCTTCAAATATCGAAGATCACTTTTTTGACAGTAATCATCCCGCTAGTAGTAGGACTATAATCATTAAATATAATTTTAATGTTTAAATTAATTTTATAGAATTATATCACCTTTTTAGTAATTGTTTTTATATAACCGAAGTTTCCAGTCAGATGTCAATGATGGACAAAGCCAAGGCACCTATGAGCATGATACCTAGCTCAGTAAACACCTCCCACAAGAACAGTACAAACTTTAAACCACAGCATCTGTCATTCAATCAGATCCAACAACAGAGCTCAGACCAGCTTCTTGCAAAGCCTTCCTTCTAAGATATGCAAATGGCGAATCATGACATGCAAGATTTTCGATCCTTCCGAGATTATGAATCTTCAAACTAAAGATACCCTCAACAACAATTCTCTCACTAAAGATCAAGATAGTAAGATAGTTAAGATGAGTAGTGGCACTAATCAGGTTACGATCAGTAAGTACACTAGTAATAGTTCAATTATGAGGGAAATCTCAACATGAAAGCTTTAGAACAATCACTTCAAGAAGC
Organism: Oxytricha trifallax; assembly: GCA_000711775.1. Classification (NCBI taxonomy): domain Eukaryota; phylum Ciliophora; class Spirotrichea; order Sporadotrichida; family Oxytrichidae; genus Oxytricha; species Oxytricha trifallax. Next base: position 59,618 of record ARYC01000492.1, on the reverse strand, counting down.
TATAGAGTAAGCAGTTAACCAAGCTATAGGTGACAACAAAGATCAATTTAAGTATGACTTATTCGATTAAGAAACACTTTTGGCCTTAGCAACTCACAACAATCCTGCCATTATGTATCTTTACAATGAGATTGAGAAGACTGACTAAGCATTTCATGATCTTTAAGTCCAAGCATCAAAGCAAATTACTGAGCTTACTGATGAGTGGTAGTAGTTAAAGCAAGAGATTTAAGGATTGCAAGAGCAGCTTAATGAAGATGTTGAAGAGCCATTCTTCAATATTGACTAGCAATTTCTGGAAGAAAACAAAGATCTACAGAAATAGAGACGTTTCCTGGCTGAAACCTTGATTAAAATGAGTGAAGATATGATGAGAGATGCTAGAGGTGACAAGATTCTCATGTTTTTGAAGCTAAGATATCCAGATCATGTCAATATTGAAGATGATAAATAGTGCAAAATGCTTAAAAGCATGTTTGATGAGTTCTAGTAAAAGCTTTCTTAAAAAGGTGCCTTGAACTTAGATAGAGAAACCAAAGCTGTTCATGAGTTCTTGCATGAGCTTGAGATTATAATATTATTATTTTGTAGTCAATGGGCTATGTTCCAAAGTTGAAATAACCAAAGACTAGTATCTTACCTAAAAACTTCCAAGCAGAGATTAAATAGGCTGGAATGAAGAAACCTTTACCTTTCAATTAAGTTGAGCAGCCGCTTGAGTAAAAGAAGAAAGGTAAGAACAAGTCAATCTTCAAAAGAGGAAGGAAGCTAGGTTAGAAAAATCGCAAAGATCCAGCCAGTGAATAAATTGATGCTTTCTTTGGCAGCAACAAAAGAAGAGTAAATTCTACTGACAGCATGAAATCTCAAGAGAGTGGATCAAATGATGATAGCGACAATGATTCTTCCTCAGACAACTCCTCAGATAATTCTTCAGACTCTTCAGAGAGATCTTTTTCTGTAAAGGGGAAACCTCTCAAAAACAAGAAAAGTTTCACATCACAGGACTCTGATCAACTCTAAGCTTTGATGTCTGAAACTAACTTTGCCGAAGAAGAGCCTTCAGAACACCAAAAGTTGCAGAATCTTCTCTCAGATGATGAATTTTAAGAAGAAACTCAAGAATAAAGCGATGTTAGAACCCTCAATGATATCAAGAACGCTCTAAAGAAAAGCATGAAAACTCACGGATAGGGCAAGAGTAAGATCAATAACTCAAAAGCTGAAGGTTCCACACATCTTGGTAAAAAGAGAATTCAATGAAAAAACTGCTAGAGCGCTCATTTTTAATTTTTTATTTGATTATATTTTTATATTATAATAGCAGTTCTTTTATAAATAAAATATTCTAGTTACTTAATTTGCTATGTTATATCTATTCATAAGCTCAATTTAATAAACATCAATCAATTTATTATACATGATTCAATTATTTATATTGTATTTGCAATCACTCATTGAATTTATTGAGTAATAAGTATGTGGCTAACCCTGTATTAGTAGCCAATAGTAAAATTGTGGAAAATTAATACATACTGGATTAGGAATCCTTTTTATCATTAATTTGTTAACTTGCCCTAATTGAAGGATTCCTACGACGAGATTTCTAACAATTTATAAATTTAAAAGATTGAGAAACTTAGATCATACTTTTGAATATTTTATCCCATTCTTACTACAATTGCCCTTTTTGATATGTTTGCAACTGCAATTAAAGTTTCTGCATAACTTCTTAATTTTTTATTTCTTTTTCTGTTTAAATGTCACTTTATAGAGCTTAGTCTTTTTATACAATCGATCATGGCAATTTTTCACTTTTCATATTTTATTTAGATTTTTTCTCTGTTTAATCTTGAGATATAAAATTATATATAACTGTTAGTAACAATATCTTGTCTAATAAAATTCTATTCTTTAATGTGCAATGTAAAAAAAGATACTTTTATATTTTATATTTGAATCTTTGCTGGAATTTAATATTTTATTTAATTTAGTATTATAATTTAAAATTATTGTTAAATTTCCCTAATTTTAAATAAAAATTTTCCTACTATTGAAAAGAAGCATAGTAATAGGTAAAGCAAATTAAGTTCCTCTTTTTTTAGTTAATAGTTACGCAATACAATATATGATTAAACTAAATATTCAAAAGTATAAACATTTTTAAATCTAACCAATATTTTTGGAGATATTTATCGCTTATGATTAATCATTTCTTTTTATTTTAAGCTTTCTTGCTTTTCTTTTTATATTTATAGTTCAATTTATTATTTTTATTGTAGCAATACTTGTTCTTTGAGCGCTTTATTTCTATCTTAAATTTACTTATTTTACTGATTAACTCTTTGTTCAAGCTGCTTAAGAACTAATTTAAATAGTTCATTATTTAATCATTTTAATATTTAAGTGTATAATTAAATTAAAATAACTTTTGATGTTATATCTTTATAGTTATTTCTTCTAAGCATCAAACAACTTTCCACCTACTTTTTCTCATATTATTTCTATCCCAATTGACTTTTAAGTGTAAATTATCTCTGAGACTTAATTTCAGATATATTTTGTGATTCCTACATCCTTCTCTTATGAATATTATTGCTATCTATTTCAGTTTAATTTCTGTGATGTTCTAATCGACTCTAGACCATCATGCTAGTGCCAGTTTTCATATAAAGTTCTTACTTACTTAAAACTTAAAGGCCTGATTCTTTCTTAGACATCGATTAGAAATTTGAGGCAGGATTATTTCTATCAGATTAATTCTTAAATGTGGTTCTCCCGCTGTTCATGAAGTTTCTACCGTTTTCCATTTCTTATAACTCAATAATTTAATAGAGGAATATAATCTAAAATGTAATATGGGTTTATTAAACTTTTATACTAAGTGAAAGAATCATCATCATTTTCCTCATAGATAAAGGAATTAAGAGTGTCTTAGCCATTATAAAACTCATCTCCGTTCGTAGTTGTATATATTTAATTTGGCAATCTGTTCTCATTAATCATAGTGGTCAAAACTCGCCTTCTTTCACTGGAAGATATCATAGATTCATTCTATGAATTCATTCCAGATTTCAAATTTAAATGAAAATTCTTTTGACTATCTTAGAACAAGGCGCTTGTATTCTTTCCAGGACTAGGGCTTTAGCTGTGATTATTGTTATTATTATTGTGATATATGCTTTTTGTGAGTGAATTCGCAAATTATTCCATATTAATATTGAAATCTTTGCTTTCTCTATATTTATGACCATGTCTCTGGGTGTCATCGGTTTCTTAAGTTAGAGGGGTTTAAGACTGCTCATTTTGTAGTTTGTATTTTTTCAATTTCTCAAGAATTAGTTTAGACGAGGAAATCCTGTCTACCACAGCAGGCTAAGATTAGTTACTCTTTAATTCCATTATTTAAATTAATAAGTTATTAAATAAATTAAATAATTCTACAAAATGTTTTAAACAGGATTTATCAATAAAACTTATATCTTTATCATGGCTTTTTAGGGACTGAGGATTTAATCATTCCCATTCCTCCAGCTTTAGGTACTGCGGTTGTTTTAGGTTTTGTGGTTGTCACAGGCTTGGTATTGCCGAGTCCTGCCATTCCTCTCTATTGCATGATCTGAATGGATTTTTCAGGCTTTGCAAGATTCTACTTTGGAGCATAATTTTTCCTCGCATCAATAACTAGCTGGATTTATGGTCTTGAAGCTATTCCTCCAGCGCCATCTTCTTGTATATTGAGAACCAATTATGATGACTTCTCTTCCTCCTCTAATTTCAATTCCTCAAGCATTCTCTCTGCATCAGTTCTTCCATCTAACTTTAGTTTCTTCATTGTTTCAAATTAAATTTCTGGAGATGAGGCTAGTGGCATGTAATCTTCTCTAATAGGCTTTTTAGCTGCTCTTCTTTCTTATTCGGTTTCATAAATTGTGTAGTGATCTTCGAACTTCATATCACAGTTAATACAGCAGAAGTCAGATGTAAACATTCCACAGGAGCATGCCTTACATTTGAATGGCTTCACTGCGGTATGCTGTTCGTGAGTATGTTTGCACTAACATGATGGTCTCCATACATTCACATCAAAACCTTTTCTACGAGGCAAGTGCCACTGTCCAACTTCCTCAGGCCTTCTTGGTATAAATCTGAAAGCAGCGCACTTGCAATCTTTGCAGTTGGTTTTCTAGCCTTTCTTTAGGATCAATTCATGACTGCTAAATCTATGTCCACAGAAGCAATTAGATTGGGATCCCACTCTGAAACAATCTCCCTTAGATTGGTCATCACAAGCCCAAGTTACATAAATACCACTCTCTATAGCTTCTTGAGCGTGCTTGAATTCCCAAGTTAGCATTTACTTGGCACCTGGGGCTGGGCCTACTTGCTTGACACATTAAAGGATAGTTCCTTCGTTTGTAGCTTAGAACATTTTCAATTATATTCTTACAAAGATTTAAGTATTTATAAATATTTATTAGTTAACTTAAATGAAATTCCTTTAATTTAAATGGAATAACTTGATCTTAGCATGTGAGGATATTATAAAGATTCATTATGAAATTTTCGGAAAAATCTAATATTCATAACCTTCGTGAAGTTTTTTATATTTATGAGAATCAATATTGATAAACATTATCAGGTCCTATGACTTAATTGCCACTATGATAAATTACAGTCATAGAAGATTTTCTTCTCTCACACCTAGATTTACTTTTCGGTCTCTGTTTCCCACTTGCAGTATACTCATAATCATTGTCTTCATTCCCATTTCCCTCAATATATAAATATTATAGTACTAATAATCATCACATTTTCATAAATTATAGTCTTATTCTTGTATTAAAGTAATCATATCCTCATCATAGTCTACTTATTGAGCGTCTTTGCTAAAAGCCACTCTCTTCTGTGTTTATATTTGTTTAACGATCACATTATGTAATTCCTCGATGTCGGGCTCAGTATTAGTTTATATTTAATTCATTTTAGTTTCTTTATTTGCATTTCTAATATTGGTACTTCCGTGACTATAATTATTATCAAAATTGTTTTGAATTTTCTAACTGTTATTGCTATTAAATTACTAAATCTGTTGTAATGCTGATAAATTAAAGGGTTGTGTGGCTGGAGTTTACAGGCTATAATTTAAGTGATTATATTGATCTGTATTGTGTTTCGCTTAGTTTTATAATGAAACTTATTTAGGATTTTAGGGACTGCTGTAATCACTTAACATATATTATTGCTTTTACTTGTAAACTTTTATATAAATATTAATTTATATTTAAGAGATTTAAAGTTATAAATGGTTTAGCTTGTTGTTAAATTATTATTTTATTTATTTACTTTTTATTTTCTGATACTTTTGATGTTTTACTTGAATAGATTAATCATGTTTTCTTAACTTCCTGAAGTGTTTCTACGTGTTTAATTTTAAGGGGATTTTATACTATAAGTTTTGTCATTTACTTATTATGATGACTATGCTTGAGAATTTTTTCGTTGATGAGAAGTTGAATAATTCTATATTTTATTTTCAGAATATGCTCTTTATTTTTGAGTCAGCTTTTTCTATAAATTTTTAAGAGATATTATAATTATACAATTACTTGTAGCAAATAAAAAAATAGAAAAGGAATTACCCCCCTTCTATTAAATTTGTTGAATTTGAAGGGGATACTTAAGATTGAGAAAGAACACTATCTATGTAGCATTTAAATTTATCGAGTTCATTATTTTACACCATTGATTTATTATATTGCAGGTTTTATTTTGATTTTATACGATTTTAGGATTCTTGGCTTGATAATCTTCGAGAAATTATAAAATTTACCGAATTATATATGTATATTTTTATCAAAATTGCTATTTATATTAAAATTATTAAAATAAGAACTTTGTTTCTATTTTTCTTCACTAGATCTAATTCCATTCATCAGCATTTTTAAAGCAACTTCTGAATTAGTCTCATTTTACAGAAACATCAAATTATTTTGCTTTTACTATTTAGAACCAGAAGAATAGAAGTTAAAAATTAAATAAATATTTTGAAGAAATTATCATTATTATTTTTAATACAAAGTTACTGGTTGATTTATTCTTTAATGGCTTAGGTTGTTATGAAGATCTAGGCCTCTCATTCTTACTATATCTCTAATCCTAAATTTAATTCCCATTTTTCAAAATTTAAGAGTTTTACCTCTTCCCAATTTTCTAAGATTACACTAATTGATTTGATAAATTTTACTTTTAGTTTTTGCTAATTGAAGTGTAGTTTAAACTTTGCCTTTGTGATTATTTCATGATTGAAACTTATTTTTTGTTAATTTAAGATGTCACTTTTGTGTTTTGAATTTACTTTTTATCATTATACAAACTGTTGCTTGGTTGGTTTTGCATTTAATCAAATTATTTTTAATATCATTAAATCAATTAAAAATAATATGCATTATAAACATGCATTTATCTTGAGCTATGAGTGATATTTTTCTTTTAACTAGCCAGAAACTTCAAATCCTTAAGGTATTAATCCAACTTTGTAACTTATTAGGTATTAGCCTACATATTCATTTAATTTTATGTTTGTAAGTTGATTATTGGGTGTTACTGCATTGTAGATTAAGAAGTTTGATAGTAAGGATGCACTTTATTGATTTGGGGTTAGTTTTAGGAGTTTCCTATGTATGGGGCAGGAGATGGGTTTAAGAAAGTTGAGGTCAGAGCTTGACCTGATTATTGACTATGGTCTAAGTCCACATAATTATTACCAAATCATAATTTTTACACACTCATTTAAGCTAAAAGTATCTTAAAAAATCATAAATAAATACTCTTAATATTTTAACCTAAAATAATTATTGCTGGTATCCAGATTGTTATAATAACTATTATTGTCTTAATCATTATTAGATGTTTGCACTACATTTGAGAAATCTAATTTGTTTTTGATTTCTTGAAACTGACCGCTTTCCTCTTGTTCAATATTGCTGTCTATATTCTAGCTAAATGTCTGATTGTTTAAAAGATATTGAATATTCTGGTAGTTGCTACTTTAAGATTTGGTATTTTGATTTTAAATTGCTTAGTTTTATATAAGAAATTATATATTTGTAAGGGAAGTAATAAGTAAGATCTAAGATCTTAGATTAATTTAAATAATAACATAGTTTTGAGATATGAGTGAATTATTATAAGGTTTTATGAGATTTGTTCCATGCTGAGTGCGAGTGAGTGATTTTTTCTGACTCACATTATTCATTTTAGTGGACTATGACTTATTATAACTGCTATTGCTATTGCCTCGTTTAGATGAAAATAATTAAAATATATTGTTTTTATATTTTTAATATTGATGAACTCATATTTCTTGTGATTATAAATGAAATTAATTTTTTTAAATACCAAATATTTTTATTATTTTCTTAATGATTTCTACAGTTTAATTGCTCAATTAAATTTTATTTGTAATTATTTTATTAATTAATTTCTAATGTTAACCGAACTTACTCATAATGTAAATTTATCTTAAATTCAAGATGACTATCACAATGATTTTGAGCACGAACATAACTAGAACCATATGCACTTGAATGTCTTGGAATCAGATCATAATGAGAAGGATTGCCTGGATTTGATGGGGAAATTGAAGACTTTCCTGGTTTTGGAAGAAGCCAAGCAAGTTGACTGTCTGAATCCTGAGGAAGAAAACATGATGGTGATCAGCAGTAAACCATCAGAAAAGTTCATCACTAAAATTAATTATTAAATTATTAATTTAATGTTTAATTTATAGTATTTTTAGTAAAATCAATGATAAAATCAGCTAGTATCAGGCTCTTGAAAACAAAGAAAACCTTGAAATACTGAACAATAATCGAAAAGAAGACACTTGGATTGCGTAACTATCGAAATACTCAGATTAAGAGATTGATGAGGAAGAATTACACATTATGATGAAAGAAACCGAGAAATAAAATTAGTGGTACTCTAAACTCATTAGATGATATACTAACTTATAAAAAATATTACAATATAATTTTGGTAGTAATCCTGTGATTTTAATAATTATATATATATTATGATATTACTAACGATGAGAGAGACTACAAATTTTTTAATAAATGTATAAAAGATATCTGTAAAACTAGAAGACAAAATGGTATAATTTATTATTATTTAAGATAAAATTATATTTTTTTTAAATATTAAAAAGGGGGATATTGAGGATATAAAATGATATGAGATAATTACCTTAAAATGAAAAAAAGAGAAGGTTGTTATAAATTAGATAAAGTTATTTATTTCAAAGTATATGATAAAGAAAATATTCTTTTTATAATTGAAAAGATTAGATTATTTACTTTTTTTTAGTATCATAAAGTGGCAAAGATAAGAATAATATCAATTTATTCCCCAATCATTTCATAATATATTTCAGCTTATATCTATCTACATAAGATAAATTAGATTTGATTTAAAATGGAACAATAATAAGAATTTAAGTCATTTAATGTTTCCAATAGATTGTATAAATGTAATGTAATTTAAAATAAGAGTAATATAATAGGAATTCTGATAATAATAATAATTTATATAAATCCAAAATGTCTATGAAAAAATTTGATCGATTCGGAGAAGATTTATAAAAGTTACTTACCTATCAGTAAAGACTCTCAGATAATCTTCAATAAAAGAAAGGTTAAAAAAGTTATAATAATAATTTTAATTACTTATACTTTTTATTAAGCTATATAATATAAGGTGCTTTGAAAACAGGAGAACCAACTGGAAAGTACGATTACTTGATTTAATCATCAATCGACTAAATTGAGGAAGATATGAAATCTTTCGAGAAACTTAGTTCCAAATATATATGATATTTTAATTTCTCAATGAATTAATACACCCAATTAGTATATAAAATTTATACTAAATTATATTGAAATTAGTTACCTTTATGAAAATGAGCCACACTAACACCCAGACTTGTCCCAGAAAGAAAGACAGAAAAGAATCAATAAAATAGCTGAAACTCGTTCATAATGTAATCAACTGATCATGGAAAGCAAATCACTATAGTAAATGACTAATAAATAAAAATATGTTGAAGATGATGAAGAAGAAGCTAGAAATAGAGTAAGACTTGAAGATGGGGAATTATAGTATCATTTTTATAATAAATGCCACAATTTTGCATTAAATTACAAAGAAATGTAATATTTATGTATAAAGTGAATACGAGGACACTAAACTACTAGACGAGAGACAGTTGATAACTAAAAACAAGAAAATAATAAACGAGTAAGACAAGCAACTGGCTGAAATCGAGGGCATAGTAAAGACAATTAGACTTGAAAATCAAAATTTCACTGCTGAAGTGACTGTACAAAACAAAATGCTTAGTAAAATTGATGGGGACATAGACAGGAATCACAGGAGGATGGTCAAAGTTGACAATAAACTGAAGAAGTTTATGGCTAATTCGAATCACTGGTGTATTTGGATTATCATAGTCATTGAAATTGTACTCTTAATTATATTAGCTGTATGATCAGATTAGTTATGGTGTCTTTAAGGTTTTTAAGTATACAATTAATTTTAATATTATTGTAGAAATTATTTAGTTTTTTATCTAATGCTACTCTTACTTTTAAATTTAGTGAAGATTCTATAAATATTCTTTCTTAAAATTTGAGTATTTAAAATATTTACTTAAATAAGATGTTTGTTAATATCTAAAATAAATCATGCAATATCATAAGTTTGATTTAAATATATATATATATTTATGAAAAATTCGAAGGAGAAATATCCGAACCTCTACGATATTATATATTATATTTTAATGTTAAAATATGACTATTTCAAGTCAATTTTAGGAATAAAAACTCGAAAGAAATATTATCAAAAATTGTGGGATTATTGTTAAGAATCAAAAATTAATTTGAATCTTAAATGAATTATAAATTTATGAATAATTTTTCAAGATACTCTTAATTTTATCCGCAATTTGATTAAACTATTTGGTTGACTTAAGCTCCGGTTTTAATTTTTATAATTTATTAATTTATTTTCTAATATTTAAATTATTATCTTTGAATAATCAAATTAAAATCATAATAAATTATTTGTCTAATTCTTTTAATCAAAATCATTCAAACCATTTTAAAAGTTTGTGTTTTATGCCAGGCAAATTCTAAAATTCTTTAACAACTATAAAACTAATAGATTATCATTTAATCTTTAACAGTATCAAGTCAGATATCAATATATAGAAACCTGTTTTTTTAAATGATCTTGTTAGTTAGATAAGGTTTGTTAAAACAATAACTTCTACAATAGATAAAAGTAATCACAAAATAGAACAATATTTTGGCTAGTTTCTAAGACCCCCTATAAAGTGAATCATTATTTTTTACCAATAATCTGAATATTTAATGTTTTTTATTTTAAAGATTCTCTGAACTTCTTGTTTTATGAAAAATGATAGATCCTGATTAAAATTTAATATAAATACATTGAGTATTTCAAATGCTAGAAGACATTAAATAAAAACATTATTTAAAGCTTCTAACTCTAAGAATTCAATTTAATGAATTATAATTCTATCAAGCAATCAGAAAGTTCACAATAATTTCTTGCTATTAATCACTAACTTGAGAGTGATTAAATGTATTAAGATGTTCAAACATCACAAAGCTAGAAGTACTCAAAATGTGGTATCAAAAATCAGAAACTTGATAGAAAGATAAAAAAAAAAGTATATTTAAAATAATTAACAATAACTTTTCAGAACACCTTCAACCCATTCCTCACTATTTAAGCATAAATATTTTCCAAAAAATAAATTATAAAAAAGAAATTGAAAACAAATATGAAGATTACTGCCACATAAAAATTCGGGTGGTATTTGCTTGGGAATTAACAACTTTTAGAATTTAACAATATTCACAATGACCAATTTGAAGAATAAATTATGACTAAAATTAAAACACTCTATTCATTAAGCCACCCTAGATACACATTTACTTCAACCCAATCTAGATTTCATCATTAAGTTCCAAATAATCTCAACTAAATGGAAAGTTAGATTACACTCCTATTTTAGATCTTTATTGATAATATTTTTCTTTAAAAACATAATAAATAAGTATTTACTACAATAAAAATAGTCCCCTTATTTGTTTTCAACAGATGTGAATGGCTTCTTCATCAATAAGAAACCATAAGTAGCAATTATTTAGATCACAAAATTATCCAAAAAATATCAAGAAGTAAAGAGCATTAAATATTCTATCTTGATTAAATGCAACAGTAAATAGAGATGACATACTCACAACTGAGAAATTTAGCCTTGAGCTCATCATTGTAATCCTCTTAATAGCATCTTACATGTTATGGAGTGACTGTAAAAAAATTATATAATTAAAATCACTAATACAAAATCATAATTTTTATAAGCAAAATTAAAATAAATGTGAACCAAATCAAAGATGTCTGTCAAGAGATCTCATTAATTTCTAGAAGGTACCTTTTATAGTTACCACTGAAGAACCAAAGTAAAACTATTAATTTAATTATCATTTTAATTTAGATTATACATCGTTTAGCATGGTCATGAAGCTCAAGTGTACTTATGGACTTTCTTCAATTCCAACTGTAAAAGCACTTTAATTCTGCGAAAAAATTCTCTATTCAGACTATATTAGTAAAGAAGAGGACACAATTCTCAAAAAAATGGTTTCTATTACAATCGACTCCATCTTACCAAATCCAAAGGAACAAAAAAGATATACCCTAAGATTATTAATTGATCTGCGCATTTAATTATTTTAGAATTGATAAGCAAACTTTATAAATTAGACAATATATCAATAAAAAAATACCACATTAGATAGTGATTTAATACTAATTTTTTATTCCTAAAATTTTTTTCTAAAGTCAATAAATAGTTTACATAGTAAATCAGGAAAAATTAACTCAGTATATAGTATTAAAATTTGACAAGCTAAAAGACTAAATTAAAAAATGAAGATTAATTTTTAAAAATATTATTGAACTAATTATTGAATTATGGATTTAAAGTATCTGTTTATTATGATTTAAAAAATCAATACCAATAGTTAGAAAGTATAAAGTAAAAAATAGAATAAAAAAATAAATAAATACAAATCTCTAAATTATAATTGCTATCTTTTTTATTCCAATAATTTGGCTTTTGTTTTGTAAAAATTAAAATAAGTATCTTTATTGATTAAGGACCTTAAATAAATTCGTGTACTGAAGCTCATCAAATTTGAAGATGCTAGGAGTTTCTTGGTAACGGTCAAAGCTCTAACGGGACATCTAAAGTTTATGGGTGACATCCAAAATGGTCCCTCCATAGCATAAAAAAATCATTAAAGTAATTCAAAAATATTAATTTAAATTTCATTACTTATTTTTAGTTTTAAAATTTTATATGATAGTTTTCTAGTAAAATTCAATATCCCCAAATCCCTTAGTGAGGTTTATAAGTGCTTTGATTTGTAGGGTATAGTTGGGGTTAGTATAGAAAACGCAGGTTTTTATGAATTTAATGTATTTTTAATGAGTATTAGTGTATTGAATTCAAAACAAATTTTATCTGCTTATCTTTGTGATACCTCTTAAATTTAGCAGTCTGTAGTTGTTCTAGTATATCATCAAATGATTATCGTGGATATGCTGGAGTTTTTACGATGACCATCTCATCTATCTTCTTAATTTTATTGCAAATTTCATCTTGCTTAATATGTTTAGCAGCCAAACTTATTGATTATTTCTCATGTTTTGTTCCAAAGTATGACAAACTTTCCATATCAAACTCTAAGATAATTGCAGAGTGCCTAAAACCTTAGCTAAAGTCACTATATCTTTTCTTATTGCTCTGTTGAAATCTTTGACTACTACTTCTAAAGTCAGAGATTTAGCATAACATTTTCTGGCTTCAAATCTATATGAACATTCCCTAGATCATGGAGCTCTTTTACACCCTTAGTCATTTATGTGAGTATCTCATTCAAATCATCAGGATATCTATTATGGTAGAGATACTCTCTTAGAGTCATTTCAAACTTCTTGAGTCTCAAAGCAATAAAAGCATGACCAAGTATAAGTTCGTCGAGCTTAGCTAAGCTCTTGCATTATCTTTTCTAAGCCTCTCTCAGTACTATGTATTCATTTGCAAACTCATTTTAATATAGCTCATTCTTAATGAGATACTTGAATGGATATACCTTGTAAGCGAATTCATCAACAACTATAAGTTTTACCTTGTTAGGTACGTCAATATTCAAATAGTTTTCAATACAGCTGCTTATGTCGACTGCATTTAATGCAGGTATATACATTACTCTCTCTTATAAGCATGCTATTGCTGGTTGGTTCCTTGACTCCAACCGCTTCTATCTCTTAAATCTCTTCTACTGTTCTTTTTGTGACTCGAGAGAGTTATTTTTTATTTTAGCAGGTACAAGCTTTTAAGTTTCCTCATCTTTAATCAGGAATTCGCTTAAATGATGCTTTTGCATATGTCTCTTTACTTTAGCTGAGTGAGTATAAGACTTCATGCAGGTAGTGCATTAATATCTACCATCTACTTTATCATGCTTGAAGTAGATCTTAGCTCTACCAGAGTGTACCTCTTTGATGTGTCTCTTCAAGCTAGACTCAGTTGAGAAGAAATTTTAGCAGTCTTCACATTAAAATGTTTTAATTTTTCCTATTGGTTGCTGTTCCTTATCTTCCTCAACCAATTCAACTTATGTTTAAACTCCCATCTCAGCACTCAACTTCTTGTTTTAAACTTAAATTTTGAAGACCTCAGCTTCAAACTCTAGAGCTCTTAGCTCTACCTCCTTTTCAATATAAATTACTTCTGGTTTCTTGGAGGAGCCAAAGTTTAGCAATGATTAACCTGTTCCAAGAGAAACTGCCTTACGATTTAAGTTAGCCGCCATGTTTAAATTCAAATTTAAATTTCTATTATAAAGCTTTAATAGCCTCTCTAGTTATATTTACTCTGTATAGGAGTTGGCACTGCAACAATAATGGTTGATATTGAAGAGTTAGATATCATATTTATACTTAGTTTATAACTATAATTTTTCTAATTTCATGCTTAATTTTTTTAATTTTGGTACCAACTTAGATAAAATTCAGATTGGTACTGGTACTAATTAGGTTTTGAACCATATTGGAACTTTTCCATTAAAACCTCATTAGTTTAAAACTATGTACTATTTAAGTTTTGGTACTATTAAATTGGTACCAATTAAAATTTAACGAATTTAGTACAAGTACTAATTAAATTTAAACAAATTTAGTACTAATTTAATGGAACTAAATTGATAAAAATGGTGCTCAATCTCTGAAGTTTGAAACAGCTTCTGCAAACTTTCTCCACGTATCTTTGCAGGGTTTATCACCTATAGGATGCCCATATTTAATAGTAGGATTTTAAACAATAAGATCCAGAAGTCTATAAATTATAATTTGAAATTCATTTCTAGGAAGAGGAACAAAGATGGAATCACTAAATGATCAAATGAAAAGAGTTGAGGCTCAAGAAATGATATCGATATTGAGAAGTAAGGAAGATCTATATCAATACCTAACTTTCCATGGTAAGAAAACTTTATGACTAACAACATATTATACAGTTGGTCTATTCCTTCCAACTATGGAAGGTACCGAAATTTCATTCTTGAAAGTAATACTTTGTGAGGAGAAGAAAGCTTTTAAAAATAAAAAAAATTAAACTATTAGAAACTCCAAACTACCCTGAGATTTCAGTCACTAATCTTTATTAAGATGCCATGTAAGATGAGGAAGTGGTAGTTTACCTTCATACCAAAAAATAACTCTCTAATAAACTACCAGAGAAGAACTTTTTCTTTGGTGTTCTTGGTTCAATAAAAGAGAAGTATCTCAAAGAAATGATATTCTATCTCTCCTGATGACAAGAAGAAGCAAGGCATTCTATTAAGCTCAGCTGGCTAGAACTTAAGAAGCATCCTTATCTTTCAAGTAAACTTTGCCAAATATCTTTGTAGGAAAGTCTGGCACTTGTATATATCTCATGAAAGAGCAAGCAAAGGTTCACAGAGAGTGAAAGTCACAGGCTATTCTTGAGGTGAGCAATTCTTGAGGTGAGCAAGAGACTTTGTGAAGATGTAAAAGCCAGATGAAATGAACATAGATGCAGGAGCTGGCACTAAGTGAAGAAGTATGGGCTTAAGCAAGCCATAAGAAGAGGAGATGAAAGAGAAGCCAAATCCATTTCTGGGTAAGTTTAATATGTGAAAATTTTCATTTGTTTAAATTCAAAACTTATTTATAAACATTAATTCTTCCCTCTCTCTTGCACAAACTGTTGTCTTAACTACGCTCACTCTTTTACAGCTGCTTTGAATTAAGTCAACTGTATCGATGAGCAAGTCATGCATAAAATGATACAGCAACAGCTTCTTGTAGGGAGTTTCGATTTAACTCCAATAGAATTAAATTCCATTAAATTATGGGCTATAAGGAACGTTGTATACAGGAGATGTTTAACTCTTCATAAGCTTTCTTAGACTCCTTAGTCTTATGAAGTGAAAGGTTATCAACAAACTGGATGATCTCTTGGTTACTATACTTCTCTCTGAGCTTATGTCAGAATTTATATACTACTCTCGCTTAATAGAGCGAGGGTGAATAACATAACTCTCTAAGCCTGAATCTTCACTTATACCAGCTAAAATTGCATGGGTGACTACCTCTTCTTTTTAATCATAGACTTCTATATTATCATACTTCTTATACCAAGACTTATAAATAAAGGTGTTGAAATGTAAACACTGCTTCATCAACATGTATGAACTTGATATTATGAGTTATAGCTTGCTGCATTAAATCATATATAAAGTTTAAATTATTACTATAAAATGGCCTTGTAAATCAATCATTCTCTTCATTCTGTTTACAGTCTTAAAAGTAATACCATTTCGTCTTCAAATGTTGGTTATAGTTTAAGGATAGATACGCTTGTCGCATTTCAAGGAACTTGAGATGAAACATCGCGTCTCGCTAGTTGAGTGGAAAATTTCCCAATACTTTAAAGTCTTTTAATCGCAGAGGTAGTCAAAATGGTGCTGTTGGAACTTTTATTTTCTAGCGAGATGCCTTCAAAAACCAGAAATGAAATGGTAAACAGCTAGCAAGCAGTGATATACTACAGTTGAGGCACTCTTGCACAAGAGCCTTGCTACATCAAAATTCTATGCTGGTTTGACTAATTCTATATTAATACTTGTACCATACCTAAGCTTATGCTGTAAATCTAAATATTACTCATCATAAATATACTCTATATTTCGCTCATTTCATTTTCTCATATTGCAATTTGACCTAATTTCTCTACTAACCCCAAATAGACCCAAACTATACGTTACAAACTAAAGCACTTATAAACCTCACTAAGGGGTTTTTGAGTTTTGAATATTATATTAATTTTACAAATAAAATATCATAAGTCAATATATCATGAGGAGATCTATATAGTCCTTGAGGGAAAAAATTTTAAATTAAATGGGATACATTAAGGGTTGGGGGGTACGACTAAGAAGACGTGTACTACAAAGAAAAGGAGGTCAGGGGGGTACTTCCAAGATGGCGGTAAGATGGTCGGGTATCGGTTAGCTTACTTATCAATGCAAAATCATCAATAAACTTACCTATAAATATATACAATTTTTTTAAACATTGCTCTAAAATGAATTTATAAATAATCACATTCTTGTGATTTAGATTGTGGTTTATACAGTAAAACATAAAATAAAATTGATGTGTCATAAAATTAAGATTTTAATCAACGAGGCATGTTATTAGCGCAGCAGGCATATGAGCAAAATAAAAATAATCTCCACCACATATTTTCAATGTATCCCATTCCTTTATATTAAAAACCCAAAGTTCAACAGATATATAAATATTATATTTAATATAGCAAATTTTAAGTTAGAAAACTAAAACAAAACATTTTTTAATTAAGATAGTGAATCAAAAACTATCAATTATATAAATAAATGTTAAATGAATAAATTCTATACAACTTATTGATTGATTGAGAAAAAGATACTCTTAAAATATAAAAATTTATAATTATTTTTACTTATTTAAATAATTAATTCAATGATAAATTTATCATCTTAAAAAATTAAAAAATTATTCATTATCATTAAAAAAAAATTTATTAAACATTAAACTTGCTCCATAACAATTTGAAGACATTAAATGATTAGTTAATCTATCAACACAAATCAAAATACTTTCAGTTAAGTATTTTCACAATAATCAAATCATTTAATTTCAAAAACTCATCTCAAATCTGAATCAAAGTATCATTCAAAATCTCAAAATCTCCAAGAGAATATTGATTCCCATTAAATGGATACAGAAAATGGTTTACATTTATCAATCAAATCAAATGATTTAAGTGAATAAAATTCCACTTAAGATTAGTCAGTTATTTCTCAGATTGCCAATCAAGATTAACAAAATTAAGAGTTATTGATACAAGAAGAAGATTATGTTGATACTTCTTATTTTTATGAAAATGATCCAAAGTACTTTTAGATAACTGACTGGATTTACGATTACTTTGGAGAAGTGAACAAATTGTAGCAAATGGATTTGGAAAGCAACGATACAACAGATTTTTACAATAATAAGGAAGCAATTATTGAAGGAATTCCAAGTGCTTAGGATCATCCACTTTTTAGTCATTTTGTTAACAATTGATAAAGGATAAGAGATTAATTAATTATATTATTAATTATTTAATTAAATAATAAGATGTTTTATTTTAGAAACATGATATTAATCAAATTAACTTATAATTAAAATTCTTTGATTTTAATTATAATCCAAGTAAAATAAAATAAACTGTTTATTAAATTAAAAAAAATAAACTTTCTTATTTAAATATAAGATTTTAATTGATAGGTATCATCTACTAATCTACATTCTCTCTTCAAATTATTGAATACTTGCATAAATGTAGTGTATGCCACTGTTGGTCTTAATGTATTAACTTTCTCATTAACAAGCAGTATATTAGCTTCATTATTGCAGTAGAAACTCCACACATCTTAGTTCATGCTGCCCAGTGTCATAAACTTGCCATCATCTACCACGACAGCTTTCATGTGTAAGAATTTATAGGGTTCTTCATAAACTATAGCGCCGTTTTTCTTCAAATCTTGAAACAATTCTGCATTAAGGAATGTTCTGTAAACTGGTTGATCTCTAATTCTAGCTGTAACTATTTCAACCTTCACTCCTCTTTGTACAATTGCATCAATTAAAGCCTCTTCAAGGGCTTTAACTGGTTGCACATAAGACTAAATAATTTTAATTGAGTGTTAAGCTTCTTTTACGATGTCTATGATGGCTTTTGTTACTTCGGTGTGACTTTAGGGTGTTTGAGTTTCTTATAAAAACACAGCAATTTCAGGATTCAATAACTTCTGCTCTTTGTAGAATTTATTGTAAAGTCTGTGATATCTAGCGTCAATCTCATCGAAGATTTGATTGATCTCATCTTCCTTGATTTTGTTCTTATAAAATTGAGAATTCCAAATTATCATATCTCTAAAGAAATCTCTTGTTTTCTTGGATGGATGTCTTTTCAGGATTATATTAAGATCTCTGAACGAACCATCTCCGTACCTCACAGATGAATACATATTAGCAATATTAAGTGATACACAAATTAATTTTTTTAAATAATAATAAATATAATGTAAGATAACCAAAATAAGACATAAATCCCGATAGACATTTTATTTTTTAGATTTGTTTCACTAACTAAGTGATCCACAGAAAATGTTATCATCAACGAGGAAAACTTTTTAATGATTCCTTTAAAAGATTTGCGGTGCTCTAAAACCTAAGAGATGTCTCCAAAATTACCTGAATGGGTTGTTTCGAATAACCATACCTCCCATTGCCTCAAGTTGTCTGCATTATTCTTTATTAGCATAAAAGTTAAGATCATCAATTATTAGGAAGACTTTCACTCCTATTATTTTTAATATTAATTATCGCCTTTCTATTGTCAATTATACTGCTTTATGACTTCATAGAATAAACATATAGATAAACATCACTCCTCTCTTGCATGCATTTTTTAGCTTTTATATAGTAATCCCAGATATGTTTTTATGATCCATATCGTAGGTAGCGAGACATATTAAATCCTTAGCATTATCAATATGCTTCCAGAGAGTGTCAAAGAACCTGTCGTTGTCTTCGTAAATCTTAATTGATTAAGGATTTTTCGCAACCATTAGTAAAGTTAGAGGTTGGAATAATAATTTATAATATTTCAATTATTAATAAAATTAGAAATTCTAATATATAGAAACAATATTCCTACAAAAGTTTGATAAGAATTAGATTAGCTGAATATAAATTAAATAATAAATGAATGTTTTTGTAAATAAATTATAGTTAATTAATGGTTTCAAATATTATAATCTAAATCATATCAAATTATGATACACTCTGCTAATTTAAAATCATTTTGAATGATAATTTAAAATTTATAAAAATTAATTTAATGGTAGAAAAATTTCAAGAAATTAAAGTATCACTTGGAAAACCTAGTCCTCAGATTTTATCTCTTCTTGACCTATAAACTTGAATTAATTATAAACATTTTTATTAATTATTAATATAAAATTAATATAATCAACACTTATTTCTACAATTAATATATTAATATTTACTACTAAGTTTACAATCAAATGTTGGAATATAATAAGAAACTTGATGGGTACACAGTGGCAAAGTGCCAATATGAGAGAAACATGGAGACTTGCATTTTAGAATAATTATACTTCACAAACAGGTCTAAGTATCTGTAATTTTATAACAATAATTTTTGATGATTTATTTATATTATTAAAATGTAGATAATATTTATATTGAATATATTCTAAGTAGATACTGTCAAAATTGAAAGAACATAAATCAACATGCCAGTCAGATATTTATGACAATATCACAGACACCAATGCATTAAAGAATCAAGCAAAATAATTAGATGGTCAATTTTAATCATGCTACAAAGATGGTATAAACAATATAAATTTATTACTTATATCAATATTTAGAAAGCATAATGGACAATTGTTATAACAAATCTAAAGTTTTATTATATTGCCTAGAGTTAATAAGAATTTGAGATATTAAAGAATGAAGTGTAATAGATGATTGAAGTTAGCAAAAGAGAATTAACATAGTGATTGATTAATTGATTTTAGATTCAGTTAATTTAATTAAAAAAATCAAATCAATTCATAAACAAATTATTAATAACTTTCTTTCCTAAATCATCATTATCATCTAAATTTATCTTAGGCATTGAATCATTGTCTCTTTGAATCTTGGAAAAATTATTATTTGTAAATATTTCTTCAGCAAATATTATTTCAATAGCCTTCGTTTGACCATGTAACTTCATAGTCAGGGTAAGCTCTTTGAAGGATTGCTTGTGCCTTTGCATTAAATTTTTATATAAAATATATATATAATAATTAACTTTTAGAGTTAATCATTATAATTAATATTGAATTCATTGCATGCTCTGGTTAGCCATAGCTCTATGAATATCCATAAATAAATAACTTCTTAGAATCTGGGTTATGTTCAATTCTGCCGCCACCCGGGCACTCAGCTTGATATAAATTGCTGTTCTCTATTTGATTAAGTTCTTCATTCTGGAATTTCTCCATGATAATCATATGGTTTTAACATTAAATACCCATATATAATAGTCATATATTAAATGAAATCAGGATTTTTAGAATTTAATATAAGGTTAAAAGATTATAATACTAAATAGAATTATTTATTTTACTTCAAATGGTAAGGACATGACTTGTAACCTCTGACAAATAACTTGGATTCTCCAGTTTCTTTATGAGTCACTAATATTTGAATGTACTTGTATTACCCACTGGGATCGATGATTGCTTCTGGTAATTAATCAACCATTTTATTTATTGCTTTTAACTTAGTATTTTAATATTTTACCAAAATTTGATTAATTAATCTGATATTTAAAATATTAGGGAGATTTACTCAAATTAGTCAGTAGTTCATTAAAATTGATTTTTTTACTACGAAAAAATAAAATAAAATTTTCTTTCGGTAAAAAAAGCATATTTAATTAAAATTTTAAATGTATTTTTATATTATAAAAACATTATAATAAATTTTTATATTTAAAATACTTTTAAATTAATTAAGTTATTAGATCACCATATTTATATTGATGAAAATAAATCCCTTAAGTTCAATAAATATAAAAAAATAAAAAATTGGAAGAGAGAGGATAATAAAATATTTTAGAGAAGGATTTGTTTTTAAAAATAAATTGAGATCCATTGTATTGGAAATTAAAATTATTGCAAGGTATTATCTCATTTTAATTAAAATATAAATAAATGAGCCATAACCGCAAAGACTCAAACATTCTCAAAATTAAAAAATATGATATCTCTAAAACTTACTTTAAATAAAATACAAACCTAATAATTAATTTATGCGTTAGAATTTTCAGAAATAATATAAAATTTTATAAAATTTTTATTGATTAGGAAGTCTAAAGATTTTACTAACGCCTAATAGAAAAAGAGCAACTTTATAATAAATAAATATAATATTTATAAACTAATTATTAAATTAAACAAAGTAGAAACTAGTCGTCCAGATCACTCAATTTCAAGAAATGATGTGATTGTTTTCATATTAAATAAATTTCAAGGAAAAATATAAATTAATATTTTATATTGGAAAGCATATTCATATGTTTTATGCTTCTTTTTAAGTTAAAGGTACAAGATTATTTAAATTTCTCTTATAAAAATAAAATATGATCTTGAAGGGAAAATTCTTAAATTATTTCAATTAATTTTAACATTAGATTTCCCAATGTAGAATTTTAAATCATTCATAAACTTCAGTAAATTAATTTATATAAAATATTCATTAAAATAATTTTATTTTTAATCTACCATACATGATATTTCTTGACTAAAGTTAACAGGTAACAAATGAAAAAGGGGATTAAAAAGGTTAATGAACTCCTTTTAATAATGGACTCTATAAACTTAAAATAATTAGAAGTAAATATTTAAATTAAACTATAATTTGCCCTAAATTTTCATATTTTGAATAATTTTCAATGATAATGTATAGATCATTATATTTGCATGTAATTATTAAGTAATTATATGATTTAAATGTGACCCTGGCTGAGTTAATCCAGAGTGACCACGATCCAATAAACATAAAAACAGATTTTCAAACTCCAACAATCGATGATCATCATACAACCTCAATGATGACCAGAGATGTATATGCAAATGGAAATTTAAACGACCGTAGAAGTGTTATGAGCAACAGCAATTTGGTTAACGCTCAATATAACCCAACTTAGTATACTACTACATATTATTGTACAATTAAAATAGATTTATTTTATCAATAAAGTTTAAAATCATTATTTTATTGCTAAAAAATTGAATAAATAAAAAAGACAATAGAGAAAGATTAAATTTCTTTTACGTAGTGCTTTAAATATAAAATAAGGAAGAAATTATGAAATATTGTAAATTAGGAATAGAAATTTATACTTAGTTTAATTTGATATATCTATGATTAAATGATTGTCCAAAGTCAAAGTTTATATAGATTGAAATAATAAATTAATAGGTGATTGCATCTAGTTTTTATTTTTACGCGGATGTTGATAAGATAAGGCATAAAAAATCTTTATAAATTAAAAGCATTATAACATCAAAGTTAAAAGGTAAACTTAAATCTGAAATATTCAAAATTTAAATTTAATATAATTTTTAAAAAGCTCGATAATTTAAAGGTCTTTTTTTACTTATTTTAATTATATAATACATTTTTAATTTTTAGTAAAATGGAATACTTAGGTTAATTAATATGAAACAATAAAATCTTAATAAATTGATGATTAATAATAAGGTCTTCAAGGTTCACCTAGAAAGCCTAGCAGCCCAGATAAGAGGATCCGAACTACAAGCGTTGACGAAGACCAGTTGCATACTGCCTACTCATAAAGAAATAAGCAAAATAACTAAAGATCTTGGTCTGATAGGTAAGTTTACTCACTCTCTAAAGTTATAAATTATCTATTTTATATCAATCCCAAAAAAGTAGAATGTTAAGAATTTACTCACTAAGATTCATTTACAAATATCTTCAAAAAAAGTTTCTTTGTTTTTTTAAATGCTTTATTTAATTAACTGATTTAATGTGCCGGAATCCATCATTAAATAGCGCACACTTAAATATCACATTTATTTAATATTTTGTAAATAGGTTGCTATGCAGACAAACTAAAACTGAGAAGATGACCTAGACACTTGAGGAACTTTCATTAAATCTCTCTGACTAACTCAAAGCCACTGAAAGAGCTCTTGAAAATTGGAAAACCGTTAATATTATTTTTTTATAAGAAAACTATAAATCTAATTGCAATGTTTTATTTATTCGTTAGGAAAAATCTCAGGAAAATCGTAGCTTTAAGAATGTAAGTTATACTTATAACACGATTTTTCTCTTTATAAACCTTATAACTGTTCCACCACAAGAATCTGACTATAATTTTAATATCTTTAATTTTTAAAAATCTTTTCTTAATTACTAATGAATTTAAATTTTATAGTCTGTTGAACTTGGAATATCATGAATAAAATGAGAAAGAGTAGAGCTCTAAATACGTGATGCATCCAGAGTCATCTTATAAATTTACGTATGAGCTCATAGTAAATATAGCCTATATTGCATCGTTTTTCCTCACTCCATTCGTGTAAGATACAAAAAATTGCAAAATAATATGTGAATAATTTTTTATAGTATTGCTTTTCTACTCGATCCTCATCACTATACTCTAATTAATGTTTATTTATGAAAATTTTGCGTAAAATATCAGATCATACATAATATTTATATATTCGATGGATTGAATTTGCAATTGACATAATTTTGACTCTAGATATTATCAAATAATTCTTCACTGGCTACAATAAAGAAGACGATTACTTCAAATATTTTTGATTAATTTTATGAAGAATATTGCTGATGTATATCTTATAAACAATTATAACATCTTTTTTATGATTAAGTGGAGATGAGATTGAAAATAGTCGCATGGCGATATTTCACAGGAGATTTCCTTTTTGATGCTCTCGGAACCTTGCCAGGACTTGTAACTGGAGAAAGTTATATTTATAATAAATAAATAAAAAATGGAATTAATAATAAAATTTCTTGCAAACATAAAAGTGTTAAGCAAATATATTACTTTAAACTAGTCAGATATGCTCAAATCAAGAGGCTGTTTATATTTTAAATTTAAAAATTTATATTCTTAAGTTTGAAAATTTTTTAATATTTTTTGAATTAAAAATTTGTTTGCTTAGCTTAATGATTTGCTAGAAAGAATTCAAAAAGTACTGGTCCACAATTAAGCTGTTGAGAATTTCTTCGTAGTTTTAAGGTAATTAATAAAACTCTATATGAATCATATTTATAGAACTCTGCTCTATTTGTTTTATTTTAAGTAATTGAAATATATAATCTATTGTTAAAAATTTTTAATAATTTTTATTTGTTTGTTCTGTTTCACGTCTTGGCATGCTTCTGGATTTTACTAAGTTACACAGAGAATTCCTGGATAAACACTTCTTATATTCTTAATTAATCTGATAGAGAATCTTATCTCTTTGTTTACGTGACTTCACTCTACTTTGTAACCACTACTGCAACAACTAACCAAAAACATACTTTATAATCACTATTACCAGCATTTTTAAAAATATTATACATTTAAACTGTAGGTTATGGAGACTTTTCAGCATCAAACAGCTGGGAAAAGATCTACCTATTATTTTTGGAATTCACTGGAATCTGTACTTTTTCAGTAATTACTGGAAACATTACAGGCTTGAAATAGTAAAGAAAAATTGCAGATATTATTGAAGATAAGCAGGCAGAAATTGAAAGTTTCTTGTTTGATATCGATTAGTCAACCAGCAAAAATTTAGATGGAGAGACTTATGATCAAGCCAAGGAATATATTGGAATTTGCTATTTAGAAGGTATCTAAGCTTAAAAATAAAAGGTAATTAAATCAAATTATCAAATTTATTAAATGTATAAACAAGAAATATCTTTAATATATTGTTTGTTTTTTTAGATAAAAAGTAAAATTAGTTTGGATTTTAGAATTATTTATCAATTAAGCTCAAATGAAAGAGGGTGGATATTTTGAACTGCTCCCTCCAAAATTAAAAGATAAATTAGTCTTTACAGCACTCAAGAAATACTACTAGAAATTTTACTATTTCTTTAATGATGTTTCTAGCCAAAATTTCGCTCCTAATACTTTCGTAGGAAAAATACTTGTTAATTTAGATTGCCAAATGTAAAATATTTATAACTTAATTTAAACAATCTTAAAGGAAAATTAAAATTATTTTGGAGTAATGAATATTTATTTAGCAATAAATATAATGCAAATAATTGAGTGAATAATGGTTTCTTTTTATAAACATTATTTTTCTTTTTTTGTAATACAATCATCTATGAATAAGAGTACATTAAGGCTTTACAAATATTTATTATAAAGTATTAAAACACGATTTAAGATTTTTGTGACTTTATAGTTTCCATCCAGGAGTTGAAGTAATCCAAGCTCGTTAGGAAGTTGACAGACTATACTTTGTGTACAAGGGTGCTGTCGGCATTAGACCAGAGACACTATTTGAATCTTTGTAACTGCCAGGTGACTTCGGAGAGGACATTAGAAAAAGTAGAGCCAAGAGTATGTCTCATTTAAAAATATTATACAAATATCTAAATATTTATTGAATTAAAGAATTTTAGAAAAATAAATTAAAAAGGCGTAATTTCTCCAACAAAGATTTAATATGTAGTTTTAATATTTTTCAACCTACATTAAATTAAGTAAGAGCGAAAAATTTAAAGATAAAATGAATTTTTTTTATAAATCATGGATCATGGTGAAATAGCATAATGTAAGTATTTTATTTGCTGATAGAAGTTTAAATGATAAATTTAGAAATTTTAATTAGATAAATGCTTAACTTATTTTGCTTAAAATCTTGCTTTAAAACTAAAAAGATCAAAGAAAAGAAAAATTGTTTAATTTTAAATTGTAGGTTTATAATTTAATAAAATTCCTGAAAAGTAATATTTTTTAAAAAATTAAATTAACTAGAGTTAAAACTTTTTGAGATGAGATTTTATCTTTTCCCAAAATAAATTCATGAATCCCCACCACTAGGTTTTCATCAGTAACATTTAGACTCTTAGGGATCTGAGAAGGATCTAATCGAATGCATCGCAATCATTTTATATTATTTTATATTTTTCATAATTACCGAATAAATATAGAATAAAATATTTGTTCACTATTTTCTATATAATTTAATGGCTATCCTACCTGAAGGATCTTTCTTTGGAGATTACCAAATTCTATTCAACATTGCATCCAATTATGATTTCTATACAATGAACGTGGGTGATACCTGGCTAATGAGTATCTCAGCTGAGTAGTTCTAATTAAATATGATATTTCAATAGTCACTTTACTAAGCAATTAATAAGCTTTCACTTTATGAATTAAATTAAAATAATAAATGTTCTTGGAATCTTGCGATGATTTCCCAGGTTACCATTAGTTCATATGTTAAAGAGCTCTGCTAAGAAGAAACCACTTCAGAGAATTGGAGGCACAATCAAATGAAGCACTCAAGAGAAGACCTAAGGAGGACCAAATTAGAACAACACTCGACTAGCATCAAGTATATTAATTTTTTTCAAAGATATTTAATTTTTTATATTAATTATTTAACATCATAGCAATAGCTTGGCTTAGTAGTTAAACGATATAACTTAGTTTGATGATGAAGGCGTGGACAACTCAGTTTCACAAGCTTATTTGTATAAATTGATAAATCTTATTTATTTAGTGTATTTTATAGTGTAAGCTATCTAAAAGAACCACCTGATGAACTAAGATTTGATTAAACTTGCAGATACTGAAATGCCTGTTTTCAAAGCTGACAAGCAAACTATTGACATCAATTTCACTCTCCCAATTTTAAGAGTAACATAATAACTTGATTTATTAATTATTTTTTTGTCTATAGATGTACCTACAAAGCGTTGATGATATATCAATGAGCAATAACAAGTATTTGACTTCTAAATTCATTCATATTTATACTAAAATTAATAATAATTAAAATACAGTAAAAATTCAAGAAGTTCAAGGATTTCTTCAAGATAGTTGATGGAGTGGAAAGAGACTTGGAATTGAAGACTATATAAGAGGAATTAGAAATTTATAATTTCATGCTCTCTAAAGACAAGAAAAACTAGGCTAAGAAAGAGACTATATTTTTTAAAATAAAAAATTAATATACTATAAATACAGACTATCAAGAACATGCCCAAGGTGGAGTGGAACACAACTTTTGACCCAAAGCAGTCATAAAAAATGAATAATAAGTTAAGCGACTCTCAAAAAAACCCACTTGAACTCAGCTAAAATATTTCAGTTAAGCCTAAGAATATTTTGTATTAATTTTATTTCATTTAAGTTCTGTAATTTTTAAATTTAATTAATATTCTTAATATAAAAGAACTCAAGACCTAAAATAGATGAAGACATTTTAAATCTTGAACAAGAACTTAACACAAAAATTAACTGAGAAAGCTAATATTTATAGATAAGTAATTGAATGATAATAAATTCAATATTTATAAAGTGATTTTTTCATTAAAAATTAATATTCCAAATTAATATTGATAAAAAGAATATATAATAATTAGAGTAGTATTAAGGAATGTTAAGATTATATTGTATTATATAAATAATAAGATAGTTATTTTTAAATTTAATATTAAAAATTAAATTTTGTTGGCTTGTTTTAGAATTATATTTAACTTTGCAATATTTTATTTTGAATAAAATATTTTTTTTGTGTCAAAAATCTTCTATTTTAATTACTAATATAATATTAATTATAATTAGAGATAATATTGTAGGAATACATTTGATTTGGAATAAATAATTAAAAATAAATAAATATAAAATCAAATTCGTGGCAGTTAACTTTCTCGAAACCTAGACAATATGGTACTTGTTCGATAGGGAATTCAAAATTAGCTGGACTTTAATATTGGCGGTACCCCTCTATCGCATCCCTGAAGCAAGATAAACGACTTTAATTTTGGGTGATTTGTTTAGTAGATTTTAATGTCAAAATTAAAGTCGTTTATCTTGCTTTAGGAATGCGATAGAGGGGTACCGCCAATATTAAAGTCCAGCTAATTTTGAATTCTCTATCGAACAAGTACCATATTGTCTAGGTTTCCAGAAAGTTAACTGCCACGAATTTGATTTTATATTTATTTATTTTTAATTATTTATTCCAAATCAAATGTATTCCTACAATAATGAAAAAGAAACAAGAACTTGAATATAAAATTCAATAATATGATATAGTAAATCAAGAATATCAAGATTTTAGTAACATCAATTAATAAGAGTAAATTAACAGATATAATCATAAGAAACATTCATAAAATAATTTAATTTAAATTTAATTTAATATTGTAATTTTATATTTATTATCAATTTATTTATGATTTTATGCATTTTTAATTCAAGTGCAAACTAATTTTCTGATAAAAACGAAGTGTCACTGTCAAATTATGAAGAATTTATGAGTATTAACCAAAACGGAAATGCTATCAAATAAGATGAGTAATATAGTAACGGATTAAAATTGGAATATTAAAATGATTATAATCAAAAGTATTAAATAATAAATATATAATTAATTAAATTTTTTACTTTAAATTTTTTATTATATAAATCCATTTTAAATGATGAAGTAAATTTCAATCAAAGTTAAACTTAAAATAATGTATCATTTCTTAGCTAAAATCTAGATATGTCCCAAATTAATGGTTTATATTTATAATAATAATTATATAAATTATTCTAGCTATATTTTTTAATTATTTTGATCAAACTATGAATGGAATGCTTAGGAAAAATGAAAATGAATAAAGCGACCATATTCAAGCTTTAATTTATTTTAATTACAATATTAATTATTAATTTAAAATAAAATTTGATAATAATAAATTTGCTTTCTTTAAATAAGAATATGACTAAACTTCAGTAAATGGATTTTAATAACTTTCTATAAATACTTATCATTTTTATTTTATTTTTACAAAGTTACATAGGCTTTAAGAACAAACTGATTGTTATTAACTATTATTTAACTTTAATTTCTAGTAATATGATTATGAAGAAAGTAAGATGTACAATTTATAATAAATTATTAAATAATTTACTAATTAAACACTTTTATCTTAATTTAGAGAGTATTTTGAATGATGAAGTTGATAACGATAATCTTATTTACAAAGAGAACGAAATCTAAATCAATCAAGAATATTTATTACTTTTAATAGTTATGAATTTACCAGTAATATTCAAAGATATTATGAATGCTAATAAACTCTTATTTCAATGCTTATATAAGATTTAAAATTTAAATTTAAATATCAGCAGCAAGAAATGCAATAAAATGAGAAGAGATTTATAAAAATAAGTGCTAAATAGTCTCAAAGCAAATCAGGGTCGATGTAGTAAAAACGTAATAAAAGTGATTATTGAGTGTTTTTCGCATTAGATAACTTTTCTTTCAGCAATAACCATATATATTTTTAATTTAACTCTTCAATATTTAGATTATTATTTGATTTAATCATTTAAATAAAATCGTATCAAATTTATTTAGTTATTTTAGTTTAAAATATTTAATAAATTAATAACAAAGACAATAGTAAAAACTAGGAGTTACAAACAGCAACTCTGAACTAGGTAGGTGATATTTAAGATGATGACTAAAATGACTTTGATCAGCTACACTTATAAGAAAATTCTAAAAAGAGAGTCAGTTTGTGCTCTAAAATATGTGAATTATCTGAAGCGTAAGGATTATTTTGTTGCCCTTAATTTGCATATAAAGTATATTGATAAATTATAATAAATTCAACAAAGATATAAGGTATATTAAAAATTCTTTTGACTTATTATAATTTTAAATTCTAATTTATTGAAGAGAAGTGGTAAAACTGAGAGTTGGTTGCTCAAGAAAAATCAATAGAATATCATTGAATTATCTGAGAAAATGTCTGAATATATGCAGGAATCAGAAAGAGCATAGAAAAATTGGGATATCATTAGAAGGATATATTATTTTTTACAAAATAATTTTATTAATTTTATTGTAATTTTTTATTAGGAAGTTGAGGCAAATAGTAGCATTTAAAATGTAATAGATATTTTATTACAATTAATTGTTTAGAATTATGAATCAGAACAAATAAGTTAAAAAGAAGCGCATGCAGTATATAAATTAGAAAATGATTATGATACACCCTGACAACATTTTTAAGTTTTTAATAAATTCTATATTAAATTAATTTAATTTATCAATATATTGAAATTGCTTTATTAAAATGCAATTAACATATTTTAAGTTCTACTTTGATATAATCGTTGATTTAGCATATGTCACCTCTTTTTTCCTGATTCCAATTGTGTAAATCTAAATTCTTTTTTTAATTTAACTTTTAGGATATGCTTTCAAATAGAACCCTTATAAAGCTTTAATAATATTATATTAAATATGAGATATTTATGAAATATTAAACTTAAAAAATATACATTTATTATATAAAAAGCATGTTCAAATTTGAGTTACTAATTGATGCGATTATTACAATGAATATTTTCTCTAATTTCATCACTTCCTCATATGTTAATGGAAAACTTACGAAAAAGCATATTATTATTTATTATTTAAGCTTTCTAATTTGAAAATTTAGATATTATGACTCAAATTTAATTAATTTTTTCATTTAGCTTGGTGTTAATGCTAGAAATTACATAACTGGACATTTCTTGTTTGACTGTATGGGGGTCTTGCCAGGCCTTATATCTTAAGAAAACATACCAGACCTTTACTACTTCAAGATTGTTAGATATCTGCATGTAAACATACTATTCATTAATTATTATTTGATATCATAGAATAAAAAATACATAATTAATTAGAATTATATATATATATAAATACAAATTATATATTAATTTATTCAAAAAGATCAATGAGATCCTTAAGAGAGTTTAAAAAATTCTGATTCATAATTAAAATGTAGAGAATTACTTTATCATTTTCAGGTAAATTAAATTATTTATTGACATTTATATTAGGACATTATAAAAATAAACATGAAATTTACTTGTAATTGTGATTATTTATAATTAATTAACTAATTAAAAATAAAATAAATCTATAAATGCTATATTTTAAGATTTAACTAAATATCATTTTGAAACTTAGTTTAAATATAAATTAGTTATTGCTTTACTTCACAATATATTTGCACTTTATGACTTGCATGTGGATTTTATTTAGTTATTCAGAAAACTCATGGATTGATGATTACATGAAATTTTAAGAACTTGATAGCAATAACATATAAAACGACTATACTTATATAATTTTAATAAATTTATATGTGAACCAAAATTAAGTTAAGACTTATATTACTTTAACTTACATGTAATCGTCCAAATTTATTTTGATAAAAGTATTAATTTTAGGTACTGGACTTCATTTTATTTTATAACTACAACTGCTACTACTGTTGGATTCGGTGAGATAAGCCCTACCCACACGTCAGAAAAAGCTTATCTTATTTTCTTGGAATTTACTGCTAAAACCCCATAGATCAATTAAGACACGAAGATTGGGGAAAAGAACAATTAAATTAAAAATTAATTATAATTGCCGTATAATTATAATGTTTGTGCTAATTATTAAAACTATTGGCTCGATTATTTGTCCTTATAAAATAAACCAATGAGGGTGTGTTAATTTGATTTTAGCCTAATTATATTTAATTTCAGCCAATAATAATTAATTTTTAACTTAATTGTTCTTTTCCCTAATCTTCGTGCTTAATTGATCTATGGGGTTTTATTTGCAGTTTCTCAATAATTACCAGTAAAATATTGTCGCTTAAATGGACGTAGTCTCTCACTACCATAATTTAGGAAAAAGTAAGAATAAAAATAAATCATAGTATAAACCTCAAAATTTATAGCAAGATGCCATAGAGAGTTATTTGGGGAAAATAGATAAAAACTGTAAGAAAAACATGAGCAATTATACTTACGATTAAGCTTAAGAGTTCATTAAAATCTCATATTTGAAAGGTCTGGAATTGCAATTTAAGAAAAATAAATACTACAAAATTCTCCCACCAAACTTGAGAGAAAAGTTAGCTTAAACTGTGTTAGGGGACTATGAGATTAAATTTTAGTGTTTCTTTCATGATTCAGAAAGCAACATTAAAGCTCATCACAATTTTGTGAGTGCCATTCTGACCAATCTCAACTGTTAAACGTAAATTTATTTTGTGCAATAAATCTTTTATAGTTATGGACCTTAGTCTGAAATCATAAAGGCAGGGGAAAGAGTTCGAAGGCTCTATTTTATTTATTCAGGCTCGGTAAATATTTAATCATTAATTTATGTATTTAACAGGTAGTAGTGAAGAAAGAAGCCGAGAGAAGTGCTTTCCTGACGAAATTTGTTCATGCTGATTTAATTACTTAATCAGATGATGGCTTTCATCATAGAAAACCAAATTAATCCAAAGATGAAATTATAGCATACTTGCCAGAGGGCTCTTTTTTTGGAGACTATCAGATTCTCTTTAATCTAAAATAAGCATATTAATTTTTGGAGGTCAAAGTTTCTTGTTCCAAAATTAAAATTTATTTGCTAAAATTTTATAGAACCTTAGTAATTACTATTTTCATAATTTCAACACCTATATTAATAAACTTTTAAATTAGTAATAATGTGATTTAAAAATAAGACATTTAAAATTTTTTTCAAGATAAGTCAGTTATTTAATTTTCAGATGTGTGAGGTTTGTTCATGGTTGGTGATTTTTTATCTTTTAACTGATAAAAATTACATATTTGTGTGTATAGAGCAAAATCATCCTTCTTAAGTACAAAAGGGGAATTTGGCTGTAAGATTCCTCCCCCAATTTTTTTAATACAAATCTTCCCTCTAATTTAGACTTTCACTCTAATGGACAAGAAACTATATTAATGACAATTTCTGATAAAAAGTTTCATAAATCTTGCCAAAATTTTCCAAGATTTCATAATTTTCTATGTTAAAGAGCTCTGTTAAGAAGAAATTATTTTAAGAATTTATAGATGAAAAATAAAGCTAATTCTTTAGTAAAAAAAGGATCATTGATTAGTTTACTTAGCTTAAATATAACGTTTATATTTTATGATAGAAACTTCTTACTTACTTAATACATTTATATTTTTAAAGCCTTTAATCAAAAGACAATAAATAGAACATTTTGGAATTGTATCAATTTAACTCATAAAATGAAGAATATTAGTAAAATGAATAATTAAGGGTTTAATAAATTTCAATATTATAATAGTTTAATCATATATAAAAATATCCATTAACATACTTTAATTAAATTGCTGTTCTTTAAGGTGTTTCTAATGCATTAATAATATGTTAAATTAACTTTAAAAATTAGAAGTAATTAATTATTACATAAATCTAGTTCAATCAAAAATTCGAAAGGGATAATAATATGTGTATTTAAACCTAATTTTTCAAATCAAAATAAAAATTTAGTTATGCAATTTTTATTTTATAAGTTCTTTGTATTATTTTTAAGTTTATCACAATTAATACAGTATATCTTAAAACAAATTGATATTTTTCATTAAAAATTTATCCCATCCAAACAACCTATGCATAGTGAGCGTTCTCAATTTAATTTTGGTGGAGGTAGTATTGACTCCTATAAATTGAAGAATTACATGGCACCATACTTAATAAGACTGGATCAGCATGAAAAATTTTAACATTTATTTGAGCAATAAAAAGCAGAAATATTATTTAATCAGTAAATCTTAAAGGTAAGCATAAATTTTCCAATTAATCATTGTCTAGACTTATTTACATTAAACTGATAAAATTGTAAACTCCAATTTAATGAGTAAAATTAAATATATTTCAATCTACATATTTGAATCAATTAAATGGCAAATAACTCTAGCATACATATAAAAAAAAAATAATTTTTATACATTTTCGAAGTTTGAGAATTTCTTTAAGATAATAGAAAACATAACTGGAGAGTCAGAACTCTTATAAATTCAAAGAGATATGTAATATCAGGAAAAGACTTAATTTTTGAATGGAATTTTTGTAAAGAATTATTCTATAATATATTTTTTCCCTAAATTTATTTAGCTTTTTAATTATAAATTTACTATAGGATGTATACTACTACAGCTGTCACTAAGACAAACGATACTTACTCTAATCTTAATAACAAAAAGCATAGGCAAGTATCCCCAAAACCCCTTATAAAACTCAAAAAAGAACTTGATAGAAGAGACAAATTTTTATTCAATAATTTTGATAAACCTCCTTTTGAAAGCAATGATAATTTGAGTTTAAATTAGGTTACTAAAGAATAATTTAATACATAGGTAGACTTAGTAAATAACAATTAAGAATAGGAAGTTGTAAAAACTAATTTAGAAAAATAGGATATGTTCAAGCATGCAAAGTCAAATAGTTTATAATATTAAATAAGAAATATATGAGTGATATAACAATCTTAAAACTAGTATTTATTAATTTTTGTATTTGAACTTATTATCCAAATTTTATATTTAAGTGATTTATCCCAAGCTTCTTATAAAAGTATAAAAATTAAATTAACTAATAGTTATCAAAGGCCTTTAAGTAATTTCAGAAGTCCCACTCAAGTGTCTTAAAACTCAAACAAATCTCAGTCTAAAGTATAATAAGCCTTAATCATTCCAAAAGTTTACCATAAATTATAACTTTCATAAAACACAACAGCTCTAGTAAACACATACAGATCTCCAACTGAACTATAAGCAATAAAATCAGTTCAAAATATACAAAAAATTAATAGTCAAAATCATAAATTCACCAAACTACGACTAGACCATCAAATCTCATCATTAAGGCCATAACTTTTTA
The DNA here is from genome assembly GCA_000711775.1 of Oxytricha trifallax. Classification (NCBI taxonomy): domain Eukaryota; phylum Ciliophora; class Spirotrichea; order Sporadotrichida; family Oxytrichidae; genus Oxytricha; species Oxytricha trifallax. The sequence continues at coordinate 24,318 of ARYC01000492.1, read as the reverse complement.
AAGCAAGTTCATAAATTTAACAAAACGATAAAACCTAGAAATTATAAAGAAACAAAGATTTTAATCACTAAAATTCTGCTTAAGAAGAGCTAATTTTTAGTTAATTTTATTTTTGTGTTTTTTAAATGTTTTAAATGTTGTTTTTTGGTTTCTTAAAAACTTATAATAGCTCTATATTAAAAACGGAAGCCCAGATATCTTAATAGGAAATGCTACATTCAATACATTAAATCCAACTAAATTCCAATAATAAGATAGTCTCTCACAAAGTATAGAAGAGCTAATGTCTGATTTTAATTTGTAGAATCATTACACAAGAAATGACTAAATTGTTAAGGCACATACTGAAGAAATAAAAATAGATAAAGGGAAAAGTGCTTTTGCAAAGAATAAAATATACAAAGATCTACAAGGCAAAAGATGATGTTTTACATTAATATACAAAACAATTTAAAAGTTTTTAGAATTTTTAATTTGTTTAATATGAACCTAGATCTAAAAGTCCTTTATCAAACTTAATTAATTAACAACTGATTTTTATTTTAATTAGAAACTATTTTAATTAGAAACATACAAATCTTGTAATTTCATTATATTTTAAGAGAAAATTGATGACTTTTAGGAAATGGAAATGAATACAAATATATTTTAATTATCTTTCTCTAAATATTATATGAAATTATATTAATTAAATATTGAGGAAAATAGCTGAAATTTATTCATAATTAAAATAGAAATAAACTATGAGTCATTCCACTTTATCTATAATTTAATTTATAATTTAAATTGTATTACAATCTCCGTTAAAGGACAATAACTAACCGAGTACAGAATTAATTCATCAAGATATCAGCGTAATATATTTTAAATTTAAATAGAAACTCTAATATGATTATAATTATTAGTGCATAATTTTAATCATAGAGTATTATTCAGCGATTCATGTTAGTGATTAGAGTTTAAAATATTAATTTTATATTTTTCACTATTTATTAATAAATCAGACCATCGGTTAGATATTTTTATAAATTGAGTGGACATGGCAGTATTGAAAACTAAAATTTTAGGAAATATGAATTCACTTCAAGAACATTTACATTGCAAACTAAGATTTCTTAATGATCAGAGCAGTAAGATGATGCCTAGACAAATTTTGAAAGAAAACAAAATTCTTAATTGTTCCATCGATGCTAGAATAAAGTCTCTTCGTTAAGCTGTATTTGATTCTTCACTTTTCTAGTTATCCAGAAAAATATCTATCCATTTTACCTAAGAAGCCAGATTCCTGACAGAAAAGCAAATTTTATTAGAGAAATCCTATTGATAAGTGCTCATGGAGTATTTTGTTTGCTGATTGAACTCTGCATACTGAGTCCTAATAAGGGAGCTTGACAACCTAAAACTTAATCTGAGTATGCCTTAGTGTAGTAGAATGCTTTTTTAAAGAGAAGAGTACTCAACCCCAGTTGGTCTCACAAACTACTAACCTTTAACTTTCTAATTTAATATTTAATTTCATTTTACGATTCATATTTAAACAGAGATTAGACATCCCATCATGAAATTCTAGTGCCTCATGATAGCAATTCTCCCTAAAAAGAATTAATTTAGAAATAATAAGACAATCAAGGCCGATCAACATTTAATAACAATTATACTTATAAATAATTTTCTATATTTTAAATAGATTATTTGTTTTTATAATTAAGTGGCATGGGTGTTATTGAACCATTGAATTCTTCCAGAAAATTAAAATAGGACCTTATCAAAGATCCATTAGAGTATCGTAAATTGTTAGCTAGCGAAGATTATTCACAAAGAATTCCTATCGAAGCAGATGCTATAAATGATGAGGACTAAGAATTCAACCCTAATTTGTATTATCAAAGTCATTAATAAAAAGGTATATAAAAAAATATTTTTTTAAAAATAATTATTTAAGTCCAGGAAAACAATCTGATAATGCAAATCATAATATATAAAAATAAGGGGATTTAATTTTAAATTTTTTTTTTATTTAATCTGAATTTTACATCAAGAAATTATTAATTAATACAAATTTGAAAAGATAAAAATTTAATAAAAGTATCAACTAATTTAAAATTTAAAGATGATATATAAAGTAAGTTTTCTAATTTAAATTCAATAGATCGATTAATCGTTTATAGGGAAAACAACATACTATTAATTTTTACACCTATTTTCGATTAGATATAAATTAAAATTTTATATATCCTTATTTTTTCCTAGTTTATTATTATAGATAAAAGGCCTTTAATATATAATTGCAAAATTTAATTTAAGATTTAGCTTGTTTACTTTGATTACATTTAATATATAATTATTTAAGTTTTAATTTCAACTTAAAAATATTCTAATACTAATTTACATGTTATTTTATAAAATATTTTTTAATAATAAAATTTATTACATTTTACAACTAATCCTTATTGAAAATTGCACAAAGCTTCAAAAATTAAAAATTTTCCGAAAAATATTATAAATATATTAAAAGTATGTTTAAATTCTAAATACATTTAAATTTTATTTAGAAAATTATTATATAAATTATTAATGAAAACCATGCTTAATTTCGCTATGGAACAGACATTTAAGCTAATCATTATTAAACTAACTTCTCAGTTCACCCATTAGTTGAAAATAAATCTAAAAATTATGTGCAAAAACTCAGAGACAAACAATAATAAATTTTTAATGATAGGCTAGGAGCAGTTACATAGTCAATATTTATATTTATATTATAAAATCTGTATTGTTTTATTTGTTAAAAAATTAAAAATAGTAAAAGGCAAAGAAAAACTCATGGTAAGATTATATATTTAGAATTTCAATAATAAAAAACTTAACTTTTCTAATTTTAACTTATTTAAACAGCTTTTTATTCAAAGTTTCAAAATTATAAGAATAACTAGTAGTTTTTAGAAATTTGATATAATAATTATGTCTAAATTATTTTAAAATTTCTCAATATTAATTAGTGAATAATCTTTTATATATTTTTAAATTACTAAATCAAACGAAAACTACTATATTTAATGTTCAAGAATTGTTTAAATCCCATTTGACTAAATTTCTTTAGAGAACATCTGTAGCCTATATATCACATTAATTTAAATACATTTAAAGAGTAGCAGCAGTTTCTCAGTGTTAGTTTAGTAGATAAGCTAATTTTGATCATAAATTTTATAAATTATAAAAAAAATTACAGCTCTAATTTATTAAACTCACTTTTTTGTGGAAGTGAAAATTAATTTTACTTTTAAACACCTCACAACAGTCTTGTAATTAAATTAATGATGGAAGCTACTTTTAATAATTTTCTCTAAAACAAGAATAAACTATAAGATTTTACATTATTTAGTAGAATAAAAGAGTAAATAATTTGCAGAGAAAGAAAATGACCCCATAACATCACAATTAAACTAAATTCTTTGTTGAAACTCATATAAGAGATAAATTTTTTTGTTATAATTTTATTTAAAATTCGATTAATCTTTAATACTAAATAAAATTAACGCATCAATTTATTCGCATTTAAAATCCTAAATCCTTCTTTTAATAAACATTGGAATAATTATGCATAATTGTACATCTAAATATTTATTCAATATTTTTAGACACATGTTCTAAAAAACATTAATACCAAATTACTTTATTTAATTACGTTCATCGATGAGTATCTAATGTTTTTAATTGCAAATATATTTAGATATTTTTAAATTAATTTTTAGAAATTTCATATAAAGCTATAATTAACCTATCTTTCATTGAATTATTTTTGCTTGTAGTTTTGGGTTCTTATCGAAAAATGTAAAACCTGCTTAAGATTAAGACTTAAATTTGTAGGAGTAATTTTATAGCTAAAAATTTAAGTTTATATAAATTGATGCCATTTATTAATTATTACGAAATGCTTATTTGTTTAAATAGCATTTATTCTAATAAAAATAAACTTTAACATTTTATTATTAAATTAAATAATTTTAATACTAAACTACAAATCTATTTAGTTTACGAAGCATTAAATTAATTAGCAGTCACTATGTATTGTATTTTTATTTTGAAAATTTTTTATTAATAAATATAATGTTATTATTCAATATCAAATTATGATTAAGGTTTGGATTATAATAAAACCCCAATAAATCTTATATCAAGTAAGATATCAAAACAATTAGATAGATAACAAAAAGCAGAGGAAAATTGGGCTAAAGTTAGAAAAATGAGACATAAAATTATAGATTAATTGAAACCCAACATATTGAAATTATTTAAAACTAATAATATTTGGCTCTTTTTTAGATATTTGGTAATTAGAATAATTATACAATATTTAACTTTAATAATTATATACTTTAAACTAAAGTATTTTTCTCAATTTTAAAATGAATATACATTTGTATTTAAAGGCACAGATACATTTTAAAATATTAAATTTATTTTTAAAAAGACAAGAATAATTATAATAAGGTTTTATGAATAATTGTATTAATAATTTAATATTATCGTAACTTCAATACTAAAATTAAAATTATTGGAATGGGAATGTAAGAAATTAAATTTGCAAAACACTTAAAATAATTCATTTGATATAGATTGAAGAGTTTATATACAAACAACAGAGAATTCAGAGAAAGTACCGAAGCACTTGAAACTAAATTTGTTATTCTGCCTGATAGCAAGCTCAAATTAACTTTTGATATCTTTGTCAATTATTCTTTATAATTTTGATAGTTTAATATGTTTCACATAAAAGTTACTAAAAATACTATAATTTTTTTATCAACTTGGCTTACTTTGCTTCATTCCTTCTAACACCCTATGTGTAAATTGAATACCAATTTCTTTATTTTTTATTAGCATTGCGTTTGATATTCTGCCTTTGAATCGTTAAGGTCTTCGCTGGCTAGAATTCACTCTTGACTGGATTATTTTGGTGAACATAATAGCTCAATTTTTCACAGCTTAGCAAGCGGACTCTGATGTTGTCGATAAACTGAAAGATATTGCAAGGAAATATATTTTTAGCTTTTTCATATTTGATATACTCTCTTGCCTTCCAGGTTAAATAATATATCCTAAATTCATTTCTAAGCAGTAAAAATGAATGTTATATCCAAATGTTCTAATTATTATATAACCAGGTATTATATCAGCAGAAAGGGCACACTGGCCATACTACTTCAAAGTATTGAGATACATTTAAGTCTGGAGGTTATTTGAGTAAATGACTTTGCTAACTTCAAAGCTTAAAATTTACTTTTTAAAGAGTTAAGAAGCCTTTGATAATTTCTTCACACTTTTCAAGTAAGTATCAACATTAAGATAATTTATGAATTTTAAATTTCCCCTTTTGATAAAATTCTTTTTCATTGAAAATGTTTCTAATCTTATTTCTATTAGGACTCTATTTTACTTAACGATTCTATTCCATGTTTTTGCCTGCATTTGGATTTTAATTGGGGACACAGACGGAGGCTGGATCGATAACATAACTTATGGCAAAGAAGGAGATGATTTGATATTGAAGCTAGATGATTAAGGCAGTGAACTCTACTTGTAAGACACCGTCTTCAAAGTTATTTATAAAAAAATTACTTGTAGATATGTGACATCAGTATATTTTGTGGTTGCTACTGCTACTACTGTAGGGTATGGAGACGTCTTTGCTTGGAACTCAAGAGAGAAAGCATTTATGATATTTTTGGAATTCACTGGCATCTGTATTTTCTCAATTATTACTGGGTAGATTACTGGACTTAAGAAAATCAAAAAAATCAGCTAAATTATTGACTAGAAGGTAAGTTAAATAATTTAAATTAAGCAAGCAAACAATTGCTCTAAGTAAATCATTTATAAAAATAAAATGCTTTTAGAGTGAAGAAATTGAGAGCTACTTATGTGAAATAGATTAGTCAATTCCTTAAAAAGATATGGACTCAGCAACTTATGATAAAGCCATAGATTACATAAAAAACAGCTACCTCAAGGGAGTTTCTTAATCACTCAGAGATTGAATTAATTTAATTAGATTATTAACTATTTTCTTTTATTTTCAGAGAAGGCGATTACTTCAAATTACTTACACCAAAGCTAAAAAACTCATTGATATAGGAAGTTTTGAAAGATTATCACAAGTAATTCTACTTTTTCTTTCATGACATTTAAAACAAAAATCATGCCGATGAAGTATTTATAAGAAAAGTACTCTCAAATCTCGATTGCCAAATGTAAGCCATTTAACAAATATAATTGAATTTTAAATAGATTTTTGCCGTTTGTTGATATAATCGATGCTGGGGAAATAGTCACGAAATTGTATTTCGTTCAATAAGGAAGTGTTATTATTTAATAAATTTAACTAAATTATAAAAAAATGTTCTTGTATCATCTTCGTTTTAAGATGCACTTAGGTCATTGCCCTAGGAATTCTAGATGGAAGTTAGATAGAGTTTTAGAAAAATCATTTTTATATTTTATGAGTATTATAAACTAAACTTAGTAATCGGTTGACCCTAAAAATATTAAGAGAGGCTCTACTTCTAGCAATTACATTTCCCCAGTGACATACATTACAATCTTAATATATAGTAATAGATATAGTCTTTTTTGCCAATTTATATTTATTTATATCTTACCCCTAGGCTCGTTCTTTGGTGACTACTAAATATTATTCAATTTGCCTTCAAACTACTCCTTCCAATCTTTCTCAAGTTATTAAACTCTGTGCATGACAATTTCAGCTCATAAGTTTCTGCAAATATGTTTATTATTTATTAATAAAATATGTGAGTAGTTCCCAAAATTCCATTCATTTTTATGCCAGAGAGCACTTATGCGCAGAAATCATTTTAAAATGGAGGAATTTAAGGCCAAGTAAAATAATTTGGCTTCTAGAAGCAGAGGCAGGAGATTAGAAACTGAAGCAGAAATAATAAAGGTTAAGAGCAAAAAGCGGGCTATAGAAATCTCCAATGCTATTAATTACACAATTATTATTTTCTTTAAAAAATGAGATAAAATTTAGTATTATTTTTTAATAGAGATAGGAACAAACTCCTGGATCCAAAATTATAAAAAATTTAATTAAATTTATTACTTTATTTTCCAAGCCTTTTAGACCTAAGTTTTATAGAAACACCAAAATTTAAATCAGATTTGGAATAAGTATCAGTTAAGTTTCGTATCCCAATCATTAGAGTAACATTTACCATTTTATATATTTTATTCTATTTTTAGATGTACCTTCAAGGCATGTAGAATATTGCATCAAATAATCAAAAATTTATGAACAGCAGTTTCCATAAGTTTGACGACTTCTTTAACTTGACTCAGAATAATTAATTTTCTTGAATTTACATAATACAATTTATATTTTTAAATAAAATTACCTCAGTATGTACTCGAGGGAGAAGATTTGAAGACGGTGAAGAATGAATTGGAGTTCCACTGCTCAAACAAGTTTGGCAAAGAAAAATTAGACAAGAAAAAGTAGCAATTCTATTAAATATTAATTATAATCCAAAGATAAGAGTCATAAGCAAAGGAATTCTAAAATGTTTGATGGGCTAAATTAACTTGGAAGAGATTTTATATTATACACAATAAGTATTTTATATAACATTTTATATAAGTAATTTTTAGTAGATAGTCCAACCAGATAACCTTAAACAGCTTAGGTTTCAACGAGACTCAACAAAAATAGACGACAAGATAAGGGCTCAATTACTTCACTTCCTCCAATAGATCCTAATTTGTTAAGCACGAACAGCAAGAAATTTGAAATCAATTAAAATTTCGCTCCTGATTAACTGTGAACAACTAAAATATAATAAGTAAATTTTCTTAGTAAATATTTAGGCATTGATCATCATAAATTAAATTCTTATATCAAAGCATCAATTATATTTTAAATTTATACTCTGAACTATCAATGAAAAATATAAAATCTATTTAGATAATTAATTAAAAAGAGAAAATTATAACTTCATAAATTATCATTAACAATAATTCATTAGAGTTTTTATTAATATTATTATATAATTTTTGATGGATTAAAATATTTAAAACAGAAATTTCTAAAACAACTCGAATCTGTCAGACTACAGTAGTCTGGACAACTTTACGTCGTACATCGCTACTTAACAGTTATAAAATAACAGCCAATTAAGTTTAGACGATAGCCCTATCTAATAAAATCAGAAATAAAACATAGATGATTAATTGATAAATTATGATTAATAAAATTAAGCAAAAAGATCAATAATAGACCACCACACAAGACATAAGAGTGAGATTAGGGGTGGAGTTATTAATATATAAGAAGATAGGAAAAAAGAATTCGTGAGGAGTGAAATGCCAATAAGTAAAATTATAGTCAAACTTAAAGAATTAGACAGAATTGTTCCATAGGTAAGTTAGAATTATTATAAAAAAAATAAAATATTGTAATAAAAAAGTCAAAATAACAAGTTTAGAATATGATTTCCCTATATTTTGATTCTTTTTTTTAATTCATAATCTAAATAATCACCATTTTCTTGAATATTAATAATTAATTATCTGTATAGTTTGACAAACTGAAAAAGCAAATGCAGCAATAGTACGATATTTTATCAACCTAGGAATTTCAATTAAAAAACATGCTGGAAAAGACAGATATTTAAAGCTTAGTTTATGAATTTAAAACTGAGTTAGAAATACGCATGAAACAGCAATTTATCGATTTTTGCTAAGAAGTGAGGCAGGATATTGAAAATAAAATTGATATTGATCATTTCAAAGAGAGAATCAGTTATTTATAATCAATTATGAATTTTATTAATACTAATAAAGAGAATCTTAATATATTTATAAATTTTAAATATTAGAATCAAGAGGAGAGCTCCATTGTAAGATTTTGAGAGACTGAAAGAAGATCATCACGCTTTGAAGGTGTACTGTCATCATGAATTATTTTCACTGCTAGAGGGTTACTATTCTGAGTTAAGAGTGACTGTAAATCGTAAAACAGATAAAGAAGAGCTCAAATCTACGATTGATATATTATTTTATTAATAATTGATAGTTTAAAAATTAAAAATGTTAATAGTAGTCCAATTTATATGAATAATATAGTAATAATTGATAACCTGGTAAATAGAGATGAAATTAAAGATGTATGGAAAAGTGTTAAGGAAATGGAAAGCAAAATAAGCAGACTATCATTAATATTAGTTATATATAAATACTATGTTTAGACTTATTATTAAATTTTAATATTTTTAAATTATAGATATCTTAAGAGATAAAAGATGTTAAGTATCAAGCGACTGGAAAGTAAGAGAATAATAATATGATAAATATTTCTTATAAATATATTTTAAGAATGACATGACATAGAGTGAAGAAGATGAAATTGAGAAGTTAGAATAAGAACTCTAAGATGAAATGATAGCAGAGAGCAGCATTGATGAGAGAAATAGTAATTTTGCTTTTGGTGTCTTGAAATAAGACTCAAAGACTTATAATTCAATTTATTTAGTATTACTGTTTTAATAATAATTTAGAACTATTAAGTTCTAATAAGAGTTGGTAATAAAAATCCTTGGCAATGTATTTTTTAATTGTTCTTTGAAATAATTTTATGAATGATAAACAATAAATTAAAATTATACTTGAAATTTATCAAGCAAATAAAAATTATAATGTGTTCTATTGTCGTTTTGAAGAAAAAAAAATTTAAATTTTTTTTTCTAAAAAAACAAACAAAAATTATCTTTTACATTTTTTTATACAGTTTTGTTTATCTTAAAATTATATATTATAAATTTTAATAATTATGAAACTATTATAATAAATTACCGCATAAAAACAAAATTTCAAGCTATTTCTTTAAATAATTCAAATCTCTTGAATACTAAGATAGAATCCCAGAGACTAGGGTTGTAAATGTAAAACTCGGAAGCTCATAGTGGAGACACTCACAAAAATTTTGATAAGTCCTAAATCAATACCCCCTAAAACCTTATTCAAAAACATTTCGAACAGCCACAAAAAGTAAACCAATCAAACGCATTGATCAATAGTTCCAGATCATACTTAATTAGCAGTAGAAACTTCAATGCTGGGAAGCACTATTCAACCAATAATTTTGGGTTTGGTAAAACGTTCTTGAAAGGTGTAAGCTAAAATCAGAAAATATCTTAAGCTTTAAGAGGAGATCCAAAAGTTTAGCGAAGGTACTTTCAAGCATAGATTAATGAACTTAGTTAGAAAATAATGGAGTTTTTGCAAAGAAATCGAGACATGGATTCATACTTAAGCAACTCAGAATCATTTATGAAGGAAGTATAGGATCACCTGTAAGACTTCAAAACAAAATTTCAAAATCTGAAAGTTGATGAATAGCAATTTCAAGATAAAACTGAATAAGTCACGAGTTACTATGAATTTTCGAAAGTCTAGCATTAGAAAATTCTGGAGGAGTATGAATAGATTGAATAATCAGTGGTTATTATGAAGAAAGAAATGAAGGAGTTTTATACCAAGATATAGAATGATACAGACTTAAAATTCAAAAAACTTGTATAGATTGACACTTAATTAAACATGCTAAAATAAGAACAAGATGTTATGAGGAACAAAAAAACAAAAGAAGACTCTATGCAAAAAGAGGATTAATCAAAACTTATGAGTAAAATTGTTAAAATTGATAAGTCATTGTAAGATTAAAAAGATTACCTGCTTAAAATATAAAAGGAGCAAGAACTAAAAATTAAATAGATTGAGAATCAGATTGAGTATTTGAGAGGCCCATTTTTTAATGATATTAAAAATATTAAGAATGAAAACTAGGGCTTAATGAGAGAGCTAAATCGTACATAGAATGAAAATCGAGAGATGCTATTTGATAAGCCATATATGTCTTAAAGTATTTTGGAATAAAAGGGTTATAATACGATTGAGAATGAGTCAACTGACAATAAAGGAAGTATAGAATCTTTTTCAGCTTCCTAACATGAAACTGCAAAATAACAAAGAAGACAATCAATTAGTAAAGTCTTAGAGTCAAATAGATCTCATAGTAAGTCGAAAAGACTAACTCACAGAAGAGCTGCCACTGCTATTTCTCATAGAAAACCTTAAAATCATTTGACACATATATTAATCCCAGGGAGTTTTGAATAATCTAAAGACCAACAAAATATACCTCAAACTCCTATTGTATAAGAATCAAGCTATTTGAAGGTTGGATAGCTAGAAAAATAATTATAAGTTTATTCTGCTAAAAATTAAAGCTAATCTATGTTAAAGGCTACTACTCCATAGAAATAATTAGCTACTAATTAATTATTGAATCAAACCTTTTCATAGACTAAAAAATCAGGTTTAATTATTGTAAGTACAAGTTTTTATATGGAAATTAAGTTATAACAAAAATTAAAAAATCTAATTATCATCAAATAATGTTGTCAATATGATAATTAATAACTTATTTAACAGGGAGTCTAAACTTTTTGTACTTGAATAATTTCTATATAATTGTATCTCATGAATTTAAAACCCATATTTACATATTAAACCTTCTAATAAAAATAAAATTCGCTCACTCAATAAGTCTAAAACTCTCATATATTCAAACTTTAATACTAATATTTTTATTTTTATAAAAAAAATCAAACTGTTTTTCTAAAATATCACTCCTAAAAACATAAATGATATGTCTTATCAAAATTTAAATCAGGAATCCCGTAACTATAAAGGTTTTATGATTAGAAATACCTCAAGACCTAAATCTAGTACAGGTTTAGGTAACTTCAGTGGTTAAATAAAAATCAAATTCAGAAGAAATTAAGGTGAATTAAACTTTGCAACAACTGATGCCCTATAAAATTACACAATTTAAAACTAAACTCAAAATTATTTAATCCCAAGTGAGAAACAAGATTAAAAAGATTTAATAGAAATCGTAGATATTAATGATGAAACTTAAACATAAAATATTTTGAATCACAGAAGAGTATAATCTCAGAATATCATGCAATAACTTAAACTCACAAATCTGAAATAAGTTAACGATTTTATAAATTACGAATAAGAAAAGTTTAAATTTAATAATAGTTACGTATAAATTTAAGATCAAAGTTCAATTAGCAACGACCCACTAAATGATTTCCTTAATGAAAGCTAGATAAAAATTGAACAAAATTAACATAGGAAATTTTCAGGACTGCATTTGCATAGATTTTAGCATCTGATTTAAAATTACGAGAAATACAAATAATGATTTAATTAACGTTTATAAATTTGCCTCATTAATATTAATTCCTAATATGTGGTGATTTCTTATGTTTTAAGCATGAAAGAAAATATGATAATAAATGATTGTGCGTATTATAATAATAAAATAAAATGAGTGAAGAGAATTTACCAAGAACCCGTGATTAAAAACTTATGGAGAAATTGATGAACTCCGCCATCGGTTCTCCAGTGTACTTGACACATAACAGAGCAAGCGATGAGACTCTCCCTAACTTTTCATTCGCTAAGCACTTCAACGAAGACCTCGCCAGAGAGAGCACTTATTTTGGAGCACTTCAAAAATATATGGGCTGCGTCAATTAACATGTAAATATTTTTTAGTTAATTACTTCTCAGCAAAATTTTAACTAATAAGCTGATTTTTAATCATAGATTATTTTAAGATAGATTTTACATGCCAATGCTGGTCTATCTCAATATGAAGAAGAGAGAAGATGCGAAAGAGAATTCAAGAAAGTAAGACTTGCCGCATTTGACAGAGAACTTTTATATCATTCAGTAAATAAGAAGCACTTTGTCAAGGAACTTGCAATGTTCAATAATGAATCAGCTTATCTATAATCAAATTCCTTATATTTAGTCGAGTATTAATTTAACATAATTTATGAAAGCTTACTGAAGAAATAGAGATATACTGATAAATGCGATTCATGTTTTCAGAATGTCAAAAACAATTATATATATGAGATGCATTAAGAATTTACAATTTATTTGTACTCTAAGCAGGATAGTAATTGTTTTGCAAATAGTCAAAGCGATTTGTATATTTATTTTTGCATCTCAATCACTGACTCTGAATTATTTCTCTTTATTGAAATGTTCTCTCAGTCAGATTATTTAAACTAAAAACTTTTTATAATATACCTATTATATTCTCATTTTGTATTGCTCGTATTATATTTTGTATTATTATAACTCAAAATTGCTGCAATAAAAAAAATCCAAACATAGTTGATAGTATGAATAATTAGTTTAAGTCTAAAAGAAAAATTACATTTTAACATATTTTAGAAAACATTCCTTCCTTGAATATGTGAAGAAATTATTTCTATTGTTTTAGTTGAGAGATATTTTTACAAATCTCTCAGTACAACACTTATTTACAAATTTTCATTATTTTATTAAGGAGCACAATTTATTTAGTTTTTTGTTGAACTCCTTATTTTTCAAAATATTCAGTAATTTTGTCTTCTATATCTCTCATTGAATTATAATATAATACTGTAAAATAGAAGCTAATATGAACAAATTTAAACAAAATTGCTCTCAGACTGCATGTTATTAGTTGAAATTTATGGTTATAAAGTAGAGTGCATAAACCTGAAACTCTTATTCTCAAATTTTTGCATTTCCTTCAATGCTGCTCCTTGAGTGCTTTAAGACACTATTTACTAACCTCTAGATGATAAATACTGTCTGTCTCTCTCTTACTATATATCTACTAAAAATGATAAATTTGAATGATAGGACATTTAATTAGGTATATTGGTTTACATAGTAGACATTTATGCATTTTAAATACATAAAATATGATTTAAAAAATGAAATAGTATATTTGAATCTACTTGCTATTTAGAGAATTAATTAGGAGATCTATTTTCTTGCTGTTATTGTTAGCTTTGAATGTTCAAATTATCAACAAATTTAGTAAAATTCTTGAAAGCAATCATTACTACACTTAAGTTGTCTAGGGATTCCTTAACCATTCCAGCTTTAAGCACTCTTTCAACACATTATCCAGATATCTCATTTATGTTAAATGACTATGATGGATCATGATTTACTATTGTAGTAATTCCAATAATTATCACAAATAAATTCTTATGATTATTATGGATAAGTCCATTTATAGTAATATCTAATTAGTGTAAGAATTTAGGTGATAATCCATTTGCCAAGCGAAGCCTATTGTTTCTTCAGTATTCATTCTGTCAAATATTCCATCGCTGCATATCATTATAAAATCATGAACATTTTCCTAGAGTTTGAAATGAGTGATGTCAGGTACTGCAACTACAACCTTTGGATTTCCACCAAATTACTCTAGTTTAGCATGAGCATCTCCAAATGTTCTTGAAACCTATTAAATAAAGATGAAATAAATATTTTCAAACTTACTGATAGTCTCCCAGGCAGGACTCTGACTGGCCCGATGTTTAAAGTTGAAGGTTATGAGGCTACTCCAGTATGTAAAATTTGGTTGTTTTGATAGAGTTAACCACCATTAGCTATGATACGCTTCTTTTCGAAGTCTTCACTGGGTTTGTGGTCTCTAGTTAACGAATCTGACTTTTGACCATTATTCCTAAAAATTACTATTACTTTTAAATATAAATTACATTGACATAATGGCTCTTGAATCTCCTACATTAGCAGTGTATACTGTATTATAAATATAAAACATAATAATTTTATTGTCCTTATTGTACTGTATTCATAATATTTTAATATTTTAATGTTTAAATTATTATATCATCAACAATCATTACTACACAAGCGCAAGAACCAGATTTTTCTTTAATTTAATGTTAGTTCTACTTCATAAATTCTTCTTCAGCCTGTTTAAATCCTTACTTAAGAGCTGTCTCAGGGTGACTGGGGAATTAATCTTGAGAAGCCACATACAAATGTAGGTTGTCCCTTAAGTACTCTAAAATTAATAATATTTATAAATTAATTATATTATCAAATTATTTATTAAATTACTCTGCGCATGCACTCCCGCCATGACCATCGAATACTGCGAAAAATGACACTTTCTTGGTTTAATTATTTCCAGCTGGTCCTGGTTTAATAACATATCATGCATAAATTTATACTTCTTAATAAACTAAAGTATTTTATTAAAATTTAAATAAATTTATTTAAAGAAAATTATTCAATTATTTTTGTTTCTTTAGATCTAAGACAATTGAAACTCTATCTTCATTGTAACCTCTTGCAATACCATTATGAGTATTGGCTGAATAAGCTTAAATCGATCCCCAAGGTTTCTGAGATATTTTTGAGGGTAAAATCTATTTCAAAATAACGTTTATAATAGAATATTTTTAAAAGTTTTATTAAACTTATGAATGACTGGTACTGTGGAGTTATTAGTATTTAGAATTTTCAATAAAGTAGCATTGGCATTAGCGTTATGTATTGGTAAGGGATGTTTCTAAGACGAAGCTTGTTAATTATTAATAATATTTAAGATATTTATATAAAAAATGATAAAATCTTATTTGTAATATCTAAGCGAGTGGATTGTTTCTGATAATTTCAATAGCAGATTGACTAATTTTAGATTGCTTATTTAATGAATTGCTATATTTGGGTGAAACAACTGAACTGCTACCATCTCTCTCATTAGAAGCAAGATTATGAGAAGCAACACCACTACCATGCTAAGGTGTATTAAGAGTATTAAAGCTACTTGCGTTATATTAAGAAGTAGGTTTAACATCCAATGAGTGTCTGATTGAAGCCATTTTCTTTCTCGCTTAATTCATAACCAAAGATTGAGTTCTTTGATCTTTCTACGATTACTATTATTGCTCTGATGCTAACTTAGAATTTGAGATAAACGATGATGAGTTGGGAAGTGCCAAGTTGTTAGAACTTTGCTTCTACGCATCGAAATTTAAGTTCTTTGCCTATGAACTGTAATAATTCGAATCATGATTAACAGTACTCATTGGATAATCTTTGCTGTCTTCGTTTGAATTAGCAGTTGAGCTTTCATACCTATTTTAGTTTATTTGTTGAAGCTTGCCAAACATGCTTGTTGGCTTGGCCATGAGTCTGGTTGGCAACATAGAATAGAATTGGCTTTATTTGTTTTAATTCAATTGATGATTTTGGTTAACTGAGGATGACAGTAAAATACTTCCACTAGTCTAATTATAGTTAAACTTATAACATACATAAATTTTAGTTAAATTAGTTCTGTTATGATCCTTAGTTATTTTAACCATGTTAATATTGTGGGTTGCCACTGCTTTAATGATTGACTTGAGATTGATATTATGCCAAATTTGAAACTGAAGGTGCTCCACTCAAACCGCTTCCTCCACTGAGAATGTGGTTAGCTAGAATATGCTTTGAATTGATAGTTTTTATTAAATTTAAAAAGCCTACTATTAATACGTAAAGTAAAATTAAAATATAAAATTTTAACAGAAATACAAAAAGATTAATAATTAAATTCAAAAATGCAAACAATGAATTAAAATTCCATAAATATGAATTTACCTCAAGCAGAGCTAGACTTTCAACTGCTCTTTCAAATTGACCCAATAATAAATCAACAGCAATTATATATTTAATAATTGGAGTCTGAATTGTCTGTGGCTTTATAGTAAATTCAACATTATGAAAAAGCATTTACAAGCTAAAAACATTTCAATGATGATTAGTTATAATTGTTAGCATATATTACTTACACAATATTTAAAATAATAAGATTATAGCCTAACTAGAATAAAACTATTCAAAACACAAATCTTAGTTTGAAGATCAATGCTTTTTAATAAATAAGGAGAGAAATCAATTATAAATAGATAGAGAAGACGCTTAAAATCTAGTGAAAATTTACAGAGAGACCAGTGAGACGACTGAAACTATGAATAAAAGATTACTCCTTCAAGTAAAAACATAAGAACAAACCCTTTAAAGTAAAGAAAATCTGATTGTCGAAATCAGAGCGTAGAATTTGAAATTATCTCAGGATTACTTTAGTCTCAAATAAGAATTAGAAAATTAAAGTCAGATAACTCTTGACGCATAGAACCATAAACTTGACATATCAAATTAACTGGAATTTTGCAAATAATAGATAAGAGAATTAGACTAAAATTTAGAAAGCAAGAAATTTGAAGTAAAAAGTATAGTGCAATAAATCTACACTTTGCAAAGTTCTTATGACTAACTTTCTCTTGACAAGAAAGAAGAGTATCAGAGATTGCAAAACGAGCTAGACACTTACAAAGCGAAAGTTGTGTAATTATAGGTTTTATTGACTAAGAAAGAGGAAGATATAGATGATTTAAGATAGGAAAAGTTGAGTTTAAATTTATAGCTTAGAGAGGCAAAGTAAGATTGTGAGCATATGGGAGAAATGCTGGAGAGCACTGAATTAAGGTTTAGTAAATAAATTTATATGGAAGTTTTTCATGAGTTTTAATTTATTGTCAATAAATTAAGGTTAAATTAACTAGAGGAAAAAGAAAGACTTTTAAGAGAAGAGTCAGAGAGAATGAGAATTTAAAAACAAGAATTTAGAATTGAACAAGAAAAACTTAGACTTATGAAAGAATAAAATTCAAAAATGTAATAAGAACTAGAACAAGAGAGACTTGAACTTAGGGATTCAGTTTAGAAGAGAGTGGGTAAAATACTTGACCAAGAGAGAAAGAATTTTCAATAAGAATTGTCTAACAGAGAAAATGAACTACGAGATGCACAATAAATGATAGATATGTACAAGCACGAGAAAGAAAGCGAAACCAATTAGGTTTAAGGGTTGAGAGAAGAAGTTAAATAGCTTAAGGGCTAAATCATGTAATTAAGTGAGAAACAGATTTCAATGAATCAGGAACATATTTTTGAAATCTCTCGTTTGAAAGAGACGTATCAACATGAACTAGATCAAATGAACTCTTAAGTATTTGAAGTTAATCAGCAACTAAAGAATTTGGAATATGATAACGATGATAAAATGTAAAAATTAGACTTCTTACAAATTAAAGTTAAAGATCAATAAATAGAGCATGAAAGAATGCGAGAAGACTATAATCGCATAAAAGATAAATACAACCGCTTGCTGAGAGAAAAGGAAAATTTTGAAGTTCAGTTTAAGCACAAAGAACAGTCTTTGAGAGAAAAATTAGAGGAGATGGAAGATTATTCGAACGATAGATTAAATAAATTCTCTGAGATGGATTAAAGAAAAAAACTTGAGATTCAAGAGAGCGAGAGAAAGTCGTATGAAGTGTATTTATAGCAAGAAAGAATGACAATGAAGTGGAAGAATGAACTAGAATCAACTGTTACAGCTTATGAAGCTATGATTGCAAAGTAGAAGAAAGAAATTAAAGCACTTAGAAAAGATGTATCAATGCTCAAAACTCCTTCATTTATGCCGTATTAAAGCATTAATGAACTATGATTTATTTAAGTTTGATAGGCTAAACCAAATATTAAACCTGCTGAAATTCTCAAGTTTATATTATATAAAACCTCTTATAATATTTGTTTTAACAAATTAAACAATACAATAAGTTTTTGTGTTCCATAAAGTCTTAAGTTAAAGCTATTAATATGCATAAATTTAACCTTCTGTTGAGATTTTAATTTTTTCCTGTGTCTTCATAAAAATTAAATATTTTTAAACTTTAATTTGATTTAATTAAATAAATTAATGGTAAAATCCTTAAACTCCAAATCTAAAATAAAATCTCACTAAACTAAAAATTCTTCATAAAATCAGCAAAATCTCAGGCATTGACTTTTTTATTTTATTTATTAATAATATTTATAAATGACTGCTTAGCATAATAAGTTAAAAGCAAGGCAACCACCCTAAAACCTTCACTATCCAGGAACTACTAACCAAACTTCACGAAACCAAATAGACTTAAAAATAATCAGGAAATATATAGAAAGAATAGAACTAATCGCAAAAATAAGTAATGGATGAACTTATCAAATTACTGGATAATGGAGAGATAATTCAAGTGAGAGATTAATTCAGAGTGCCGTTTGAGCTCGATGAAGATAGAGATTAAAGTGAATAAGAAGCATATAGTGAGGAAATTAAGGAAGATACCAGGAAAAGAAGTATAAGTGGTTCTTCCAAAAATACCAATAAATCTTTCAAATCCAAGTAAAATGAAATATATTTATATTTACTAAACCCCTTAATAAAATAACATTGTAAAATGAATAGCAATAGTAGAAGAAAGTGAAATTAATGCGAGAATAGAAGGCGTTTATGGCTGATATAGCAGACAAGGCAAAAAGCTAATTAAAACAAATAAACAAAGCAAAAAGAATAGCAAGCAAAAGCTAGTCAAGTCATATATCCAAAAAATGAAATGAGTTTTTATAAAAATCATTAAAGTTAATATGAATGAAATCAAAATATAATTAGGCAATATTTTTAATTCATATTTAACAATAAATAAGCAACCATGTTAAAAATATTTCTGTTCTTAAAATATTTTAAACTAATCTTTAATAGGCCTAATAAATTACTAAACTTACATTCTAAAATGATGCTGAATTTTAAGCATAAATTTAAGATCTTGATTCACAAAAAATATCAAAATAATAGAAAAATGAATATTCTAAATTTCTGCTTATTATATTCTTTTATTTTATTAATAAACCAACAAATATTTTGACTCTGTATGTATTCTTTATATCTTAGGCTTACATATTAATTTCATGAGTAAATATTCAAGTACAATTTAATTTTAAAATCTTTCATTTAACAAAAATATCAAATTCTAATTGAATTTAGAAGAAGAATTTAAAAAATATAATGAAATTAAAAATTCTTTTTTAACACTATTTTGCATTTTTTTATCATTCTTGTTAATATTAGAAAAATGTATAAGACTCTATTTTTTAATAAAATAATTTTAATCTTCCGCAAATATATAATTTACTTAAAAATAATCATCCCTTATATTGATGTCAAACATATATATATATTATATTAATTAAATATGAGGGACTGCTAAAATATATTTAAAGTTATAGTAATTTATTTTTTAAAAAATAATCCTTAAATTCCTTTAATATTATTTCATCATTATTATTGTTTATTAAGTTTTATAGTTATTTAGAATATATGGATTTATGTTTGAAGTTTTAGATTTAAATAATAATTATTTAAAAGAATAAAATTTCAAAATATTTGAGATGTTAATAAAAAAATCTTTAATTCATTCTCATTTAAATGATTTAATGTAGTTGGTAATTATTATTTTGAAAGATTTGCCTTGCCTTATTTATTATAGATTTATTTAATCATTTTTTTATCTTATTAAATTTGCATTTATTGATGTATAAATGAATATTATATAATATTCTCAACAAAATCTTTATGATTTAAAGGAATAGGGATATTAAAAATTGACTATATTACCATAATTTTAAATATCAGATATTGTATTGTACATATAAGTTTATAAAAAAAGTACAAATCTTCTTTAAAAAAAATAAAATATTTAAAAAATTTAAGAAAAAAGAAATATGCAATCAAAATTTTCTGCTATGTAATATTTATGAAATTAATCACAAAAAATCTATTCTCATTTTCAACATTATTAAAACTATTATAACCAAATAAAGTATGAGTTCATTGTCTGCTTTTATTGATAAAATTTCAATAAAATTACTAAAGATAATTTGGGCTTTTGAATGAGAAAGAATTAATGATATTAATGTTTAATTGAATCTTGAAGTTTATCATTATAAATGTATGTAGAGAATCAGAAATTTAAGCTATGAATCGGGAAAATTCTTATATTTATTATAATTTATTGCTTTGTTCTAATTTAAAGACAATTCTAAGGTAAGAACTATGAGGAGCAAGAGTCGGAGTTATATTTATATATTCTATACTACTCAAAGTACTTCTAATAATTGTTTTATCTGCAATTGATAATTTAACTGGAACATTTTGTTCTTTGCGATAAGGAAGAGAACATGTTGAGATAAGAGAGACCAAAATTATGTTATTCTGTATAACATATAAATATATTATTTAAATCCAAGCGGCATCTTAATTTTGCTTAACAAATTGAATATTTTTTTTTATGTCTAGGAGAGCTAAATGAAAAGTAATGTAAAAGATCTCTATAGTCTATCATATGTTGATAATTATGGAAGCAACATGAAATTCTTAATTTATAAAAAACCGTTTAATTCTATTTAAATGCTCATTTTCCAAAGATTTAATTAAAATGAATTGAGGATAAATTAAATTTTTTGAATATTTATCAATATCTCCAATTCAATAATTATTCTAACTGAATTTTATATCAGAATACGAATTACAATTATTTTTAAGTTAATATCTAAAATAAAAATGAAGATTTGATTAAAGTAATATCTTAAAATTTAACATTCTTAGACTCAAAACGTTATTAAGTTAAGAATTCAATCCAAATAGTGGAATTTCTATGTTATATATATTTGAAATGTATTAAATCAATCTTCGTTCTATGATAAAGGACTCACTGGTTCGTTTAATAATTTAAAAAAAAAGATTATCATTAAAAGTTTTAATCTCCAAGGCCTGATCCGCACATCATGCAGCTGTTAGCATTAGCACTGTTCATGTAGGTACAAGCAGCACACATTTCATTTAAAATATTTGTTCCAATTTAATTTACGATAGCTTTTAAATAAATAACATTTTCTAGATGTTGTGCTGAATCATTGCTGGTGAGCCTGGTTGGTTATTATTCATTGCAAATACTGGAGAGACGGGAACTTCTTCAAATGAATTGTTTAACGAGCCTGCGTTTTAGTTATTTCCAAACATAAGAGGAGGGGTATTTGCCATAATTTTTAGGATTTGTTACTTATGTTAAAAATGTGAAGTTATTTATTTTTAATTAATTATATAAAAGATATCTATTCATTAGTTCAGAGTTTTTAATCCAACTAGCTATAAAATACAGTAACACTTAATAATTAAAAACAAATAAATTAAAGTTTTAATTAAAACAAGATATGCGAAATATAAATAATGTAAAAATCAAAGTGGAGCCCTGTTAACTTAATCGACAATCTCGCCGAAAGCCATTTTTAATGAAGCATTATCTATTAAAAAACCATCAATGTTTTTTTAGGAGATAAAGCTTTCTGCATTCTTTTCATTAACGGATCCACCGAAAATATAATTAAAGTGCTCGAAGAAATTAATGATATATAAATAGTTGTTATAACTCTAGTTTATTATGCGACAGTTTCATTTACATTCTAGACAACCCATTATCGAATAAGTTAATGAACCTCTTCTGCAACCTACGATGAAATGTTTCTACCAGTTCCAATTGTCCAAACTGGTTCATATGCTATAACTATCTTTGACCAATCTTTGACAACATCTTTTATAGCATCAAGCTGCAATTTTATTACATCGTTAGTCTCCCCTCGTTCTCGCTCTTCCAGAGAATCACCAATGCATATAATTGTGCTCAATCCTTATTCTTAGGCTCTTTCAACTTTCTTTGCTATAATTTCATTTGACTCATTAAATAATTGTCTTCGCTCTGAATGCCCAACTATAACCCAATTTAACCCGAAGTCTTTCACCTACTCTGCGCTTACCTCTCCTGTATAAGGTCCATTAAATACCCCAATACCCCTTTTGATTTTTTCAGTAGTTTTCATTTGATTTTATTGATTTTTTTGTTAGAAATTTTCATTATCGCACTGAATTTTTAATATAATTTATTTTATGTCTTTGCGGGAGTAAAAAATTGGAAAGTAATATTTTTACTTATGTTTTTTATGCATAGAATTTAAATTTTAAAAATTATAGTTTTATCTTTATAAGTTAAATGCTATAATATCTTTAATAATTTATAAACTGTCATAATTATGGTCTCCTTATAATTGGTATTTTGCATCAACAGAGAAGTAATGTATTCTTCTTAAAATATTTTATAAAAAATTACTTTTATATACTTTAGATTGTTCGTTAATTAAAATTGGGAATATATGCTAGATTTTAAGTTTTAGTTAGCTGAAGAGTTTAATAAAGATAAAAACAATTCGATTCTTTAATAATGTTTAATTTTGTTTAAAGATAAATTATATAAAATGCAGAACAAAAAAATATAGAAATTTGCAGAAAAACCCAAGTAATTTCTAATCCTCAGCATTCAAAACCCCAAAACCCTTTCAGTAGTTTGATTGAGTTTTTGATTGATAAAGTAGATTATTAGTGCATTCTTTATTAGGGTTTTAATAGGGTTTATGTAGGGGTTTAATGTTTAAATGTAATGTATAGTAGTTTGTATTAGAGGGGTTTATTTTTACTATTCATTCAAACTATACCTTGGCATCATGTGCTAATTTTCTAAATTTGATATCTCCTATCCAGTTGATCATTTGTTCTATTGTTTGCTCTGCTCTGTGGTTTGGTCTTAAGATAATCTGCTCAGCCATATCTTTCATTTTACCTTTTATCTTATTCTATTCTAGATATTGCTGTATTCTCTGCTTTGAATCTTTTTCTCTCACAGCTATAGTAATCATTTCTTTGCATATCGCATTCAGCAATAATTGCTGCTAGAGCCCATATATCCCACTTAATATCACTATCTCTCCAGTCGTCCCTTTCTGGAAAGTATCCAGGAGTACCATAAACGTTACCAAGTCCTGAAGCTTCAACTCTTTATGATCTATTGAAATCAATTATTACGACTCTGAGAGGTGAAAAATCAAGCATAATATTCTCTGGCTTCAAGTCTCTATGGATATACCCTAAAGTGTGCAGCTCTTCAATTCCTTTGCAAACATTTGTAAGAATAAGGGGTAGCTAATTTGGAATCCTTTAATCTTATATGTAGTCTCTTAAAGTCATTAATATAGAGGGAGACGAAAAGCAACATGGATCTTGAGCTAGGAGAATTGCATCGAGCTTAATTATAAATCTGCACTGTCTATCCCTTGCTTTAGTAAGAGCTTAGTACTCATTGACAAATTCCATTTGATACTTGTCATCGCATTTAAAGTAGTTGAATGGATAAATCTTGTATGCGAACTGCTTGTTAGTTATGACCTTTTTCTCAAACTTGTCCTCAAGTATAAGATAACTTTCCTTACATTCTTTAAGGTCAATTACATGTAAAATTGGAAGCTTTAATGCTTGTATCTTCAGAGTGATTTTAACTATCTCAGAAGCTGGAAGGTTTCTCACTGCTTTAATAAGCTTATTTTCTTTTAACTCTTTGTTCCAAGGATTCTAAAGGCTCTCTTGGCTTT
>ARYC01000491.1:0-37866 GCA_000711775.1 Oxytricha trifallax | reverse complement strand
AAGTTTAAAGATGTTTAAATCTTAGAAAGATCTCGCAACGGCTTCAGGATTAGACACCCATTCAGCTCTTGCGAAATAAGCAATAAATGATTTTGTATCGACCGCACAAGAAGGCAGCAAACACTCCATGTACTTTTCTACAAGAGCTCGCTAGGCAGTGAAATCAGACAAAGTAAAGGAGTTTTATAGTATGGCGATGGACATGAATAATGATGGAAAACAGAAGTACTACGCTTCTCAACTCTAGCATAATGAAATTACAAATACTATAAGAGTACCTCAAACACATAGTACAGGATAATTTGATTCATGTAAAATCTAAAATAAAGCTTACAGAGCAAACTCTTAAACTCAAACCATATTCAAAGAAAAAAACAGAGAGAAGAAATTTTAAGTAGTTTTTATTGCCTAATTAAAATCATTGATTAACTATTAGACTCAGCCATTCGACCCTATCACTCTAAGAAATGAAGTTGACAAGTTAACTAACAGAAGACCAATGACAACAATCACTTAGGGGTAGTGCGCTTAAGTATATGGCATCTCAGACTTTACACATTTGTCAAGGATCACAGCTCCAAATCATCACGAAGATTATTAGCGCGCAGTCACCACTAACACCAAACTTTTCAGGAGGCAAAATGGACCCTTTACAGATTGGTTTAACCAGTTACATTAAAAATTATTGTTCAGGGAAAATTTGATTGTATAAATTAATGAAATTCTTAAGATTTGAATTATAAAATGACCCATATTACGTCCAAACTATTATTATTTTTAGTTAAAGACTTAAAAGTTTATTAGTGTACCTTTTTAGGCGGGCTCTAATAAAGCCGCTGCTGGACTTTAAAGTAGATGAAAACCACATCACTTTTAGTTGCAAAGCCCTTATTGTCCCTAAATTTTCTTTAATTTATGTTTGATTAAGCGTATAATGCATAAGCCTCTATATTTTAAATTTAAATAGCAACATCTACCCAGTTAAATATTTATAAATTCAAATTAATTTTGCAAATACTAACGTACTTTTAAATATATCGTAAACAAAAAATTTCACAAATGCGAAGTGCTCAATCTAGAATCCTAAGATCCAAAAGAATTGAATCTTAATCAAACAAAGAGAACAAATTATATTAATTGAGAACTTGCTTTTTTTTATAAAATTCTTTATTAATATAGTTTTAATAGAATGTAGATGAAAATGCATTGTCTCTTGAATAGTGTAGCAAACTAAACAATTCACAAAATGATAAAGAGGTAAACTTTCATGTTTTTAAATTCCTTGTCAGTTGGTGAAAACACAATTTCAAAACAGAGTAAGCAACGCCCTCCTAATTTAAAGAAATTGTAAATAAAATAACTATAAAACTCATTTATTTTTTGTTAAGTTATAATCTTCCTAAATAATGCGCAAGATTGCTTGCTCACGAGAATTAGAGATACCTAATTTTAAGAGTCAATGACGCAAAAATGAAAATATTATTATTAATTCTTTTTTCTTATGAAAGGTTTTATTAATTTGTTGAAAATATTAGCAAAAGTAAATAAGATATCTTTAATCTCTATAGTGTTTCGATTGATCTACAGGTTGTAAAAGAAATCGACTTGGAATGCGAACCCTCAGAAGAGCCAACTAGTGGTCAGTGCAGAGTCTTTATTGAAAATGATTTTGCTGGGGAGGCTCAAATATATAACTTCGACAGACCGTTCAATATGTAAATATTTGAAAATATCATATCCTAAATTAAGATAACCTGATGGGAAAAATAATCTTGCCTAAAAAAACAATCTCTCTAAGCTTATATTTCAAAGAATTTTACCTTTATATAATATTAAAATTGCTTTGACACTCCCAAATATATTTTTAGTATAAAAGTAAAAATTTATTTCTCATTAATTTTCATCGTTGTTTGATAGCTGATAGTATTGAGAATTATTCTTGATCCAAACTTTAGTCAAGAAAGCTTAATTATTTTGATTGAAATATATAGTTAAAATAATTCATCAAAAGTTATTCTTCGATTCCAAGTTTTAAATCTTTTAATTACTGTTTTAAATAAAATTTCTTTGAGTCTTATGAGTAATTTGAATAAATTATTTAGAAATTTAAATTTCTGCTTAAACTATTTATTTACCTTTTTTCAAATGCATTTTAATTATTTGGAATTAAAATATAGATAACCCTAACTAATATAATTATAGACAAAGTCAATACAACTCGAATCTTTACAACAGAAAGGAAAAAAGCTTGGGAGAGTTATGTCGAAGATTCTTGTTTTTGTACGGGAGAGAGTCCCAAGATCTTCTGTACCTTGATCAGTGCACTAGAGAACTTGCTGTTGAGAGAAGAAGAATTTATGACATCATCAATATTTAACTTCATTTGATATTTTATTTTGAAATTCCAAATCAATGAATGTTAATGAACCAATTGATCCCTATAGTTTTAATATGAATTGGTATTAAAATCATGATTAATCCCTTTTTTATTAACGTTTTTAAATAAAATAATTGTAGGTAAATATACTCGAAAGCTTCAACGTCATCAGAAGAAAGGCAAAAAATGCATATTAATGGAAGGGTATTGAAAGAATAGTAGTTTCAATCGAACATTAGATTGTAAGTTGAGTTGTGCTCTACATTTAAAAACTGAAGATTTGAAATTTTCCGCATTTATATTGCCCATATTCCCATTTTAAACAATTTATAAACTTCTTATATAAAAATTGCTTGCAACTGTATTATAATATTCTTTGAAATAGCATAAATCTAAGCACAACAATCAGAAAAGTAGTATTACTAATTCAGCAATTGTAGATAAGTCTAAAAGCTCATTACCAAACTTAATACCAGTATTAAATTTTATTATTTTAAGCAAAGTTAAAGTTAAGAAGAATGAATGATTCATTCTTAAACGAGTTTAACCACCAAAACAAGGTAACTTGAAACTTATTAATGAAATCTTTATAGCTCGTAAACTCAAATTCAAATAGAAAAAGTATGGATATCTATTATTATTAAACTATATTGTTTTGTCTTAATTAATGATCTCGTAGACAAGGATTCATGTCTCGGAATGCCCCTCAAACATAACTTGCCTATGATTTCCTTTTAAATTATATTTAATTTAATGTAAATTTTAATGACGATGACGATGGAAAATACAAGAAAGATAAATCTCTAGGCATCCTGTGTTAGCAATTCATCGCTCTATTTCTAACTTGGAGGAATGTGATATCATTAGAAGAGGCAGCTCGATAAATTTCTAAGAAGGATATTGAGGAACAAAAGCTGAAGACTAAAATTAGAAGACTATATGATATTGCTAACGTCTTACAGTCGATTGGGTTGATTGAAAAGACAAACTATCCTCAAAGCAAGAAGCCTGCTTTCTAGTGGATTGGTCTCGATGGTGTCAGGGAATTTGTTAGAGAGCTCAAGGCATTCAATGCTTCTAAACCTTAAATTAATTAGAAAAACGAGTTAATAGAACAGGAAAGAGTGTAGCAAAAGCCAAGAGATCTTAAAATAACTAAGTAAAAGTCATTATAAACAGTACTTGGTAAGAGACCTAACAGTGACTTAAATGTTACTTTAGAAATGACTTCCCCTAACCTTTCATGCTCCACTAACCTCGGATCTACTAACGACTTGCATGAAAGCTTTGATTATGCTAGATCTTAGAAAAGAGTCAATACCCAAAAATCTAGGTTATCATCAAGCTCTCAAATTCAAATTTATTCTAAAATTTTACATAATGTATCAGAAAATTAAATTCAAGAGTATATCCCACTATCAGATCCAGCATAAATACTAAATGATCCTGATTCAACACCCTTATAAATTTAAGTATAAAATTTGAATGTCTTAAGACCTATTCAAAATTTTCCGAGTTAATTTCGTCATTGCAAAAATGAACAGTAATGTATAATTGTATTAATTTTTTGAGATTTTATTAACAGTAGAATTTCATCTAGTAGGGAACAAGAAAATATCTCAATATTCCATGATAAATTCTTTACTTCTTAAGAAACATAAAAGTTAAATTTAAAAATTAATGAAGGTTAGAATCCCAAAAACAGTTCTGTCTAAATTAACAACACTTAACAAATCAACACAATCTAGGAAACTTCATAACTCTAGAGACCTTAGGTCTCACTCCTAAACAGAAAATATTTTAATAGTTCATTCGTTTTATTTAAAAACTTAAAAAATTTGATAAAAATAAAACCAAACAAATCTCTTAGTGAGATGCTTTGCCGTAAGAGTCTCATAACACTCGGATATAGATCACTGAATTCTTAATTAACATTCAAAATTAAAACGCAATGAATACTTGAATTCTTAATAATGCTATTTAACAAAACTGTCTTCTGTAAATTACAACAATGATTGTCAATAAAACCCTTTTAGAAAATTATGCTAGAAATATAAATATAATATACTAATATTCAAGTAAATTATCTAGAATAACACTATACTTTAAAATAATAATTAATAAGGAATAAAATCATCTAAGCTCTTTTCAAAAGAAGTTTTATAAGGTTTAATTTTAAAATAAAAAAAAGAATTTAAATTATTAAAACTTTAAAGAATTAAATACTTTGGCTTGAATTTGCAAATAAGGCAGTTTTTAAACTAATATGCTACAAATTTGCAGTAGGTAAATTTTATATTAATTTTTCCCTTTAAACTTTGAATTTATTATAAAAAAATAAATGAAATAATTTTAAAGTGCTTATTCAATCAAATTTATTATAATATTATTAAAGAAAATTATAAATATTTGCTTTATGATAATTAGAATAATGAATACTTATTTTATTAATGTAAAGATTTCTTGTAAAAACAATGTAATATAAAGGTTTTAACAAGCAAGTTATCCTTAGTTGAGGAAGATGAAAGGAATTCAATTGCTTTTAGCAGCTATCGATGCCATTTTTATTTTAACATACATAAAAAAAATGTCTTAATAGGATAAAATATTTGGTATTTTAAATATGGGGAGGCAGTATTTTTTTTGTTTGCCATTGTGAGAACTCAAGATTAAAACTTTGAAAATAACTAATGAAAACTTATAACCTAAATTACTTTTCCATATAAGTAATTCAAATATATATTCAAATGAAGGCTAGATAAACTAACTGAACACCGCAAATTTCTTATAATTGAGCAATAGAAATTTCTAAGTTATAAAAGAATTATAATCTAACTTGGGTTAGTTTAATTTTACATAATTATAATTAGATATTTTATAATTTTAAATCTCATTTTAAATAAATTAATAGTGGGTACTTATAATATCCTTAAAAGCAATTTTAAATTGTTGTTATATATTTAAATTAAAGGTCACTATTATTTAAGATTCAAATTATTCATAATTTTCAATTCAAATTTCAAATTTATCTCCCCTTTACAAAGAAATATTTAACGGTCTACTTAATTATATGAT
Source organism: Oxytricha trifallax (assembly GCA_000711775.1). Lineage (NCBI taxonomy): Eukaryota > Ciliophora > Spirotrichea > Sporadotrichida > Oxytrichidae > Oxytricha > Oxytricha trifallax. Next base: position 32,414 of record ARYC01000491.1, on the reverse strand, counting down.
AATAATTACTTTATTTTATGCCTAAATTTATACAAAAAATGCGTAATAATTATAAGTTATACAAATAATATTAATAAATCATGAGATATTTTTGTCATGATGCAGAAAGAAAATAATTTAAGCAATTGAGCCAGAAAAAATAAGCTACATTTATACATAATAGGATAGATTTATAAGATAGGGCATACTCTTTTAAATAATAGTTATAGATAGAGTAAAACCCTTCCTCGAAAAAATCCGCAAGTTAAATAATGGAAAAAATTTAGATTATGTTCTACAGTATCATGCATACAATAATTACAAGGAACTTATTGATAAATTATTTAAATAATTAGTATTTGTAATTTTTACGATTAATTTGTGAATTTAAACTTCCTCTTGATTGCAGTTTTGGCAGTCATGATACCTTAACAAGTTATTTTCATTAATTGCAATAGTAAAACATCTGAAATTCATAACACATCCACTTCAGAAGCAACATAATATCCATAATCCCATATAAACCCAATAATTTATTAATAATCTGAGCTATAAAATAATCTAGAACAAGTTCAATCATCACAAGATAGCAATTCTTAAGAACACTTCTTAATTCAGTAAATTTCTCAAAGCAATTTTAGGCAAGAACAATTTCATGACAAAAATACTCAAGATTAAGCGCTTTTAAGCAGATTACTTCAAACCTATACGACGACAGGGGAATGCTACAACAATTAGAAAATATACCCAATACACTTTGGAGATTCACCAAATGAACACATTTCTGCTATGCACATTATTCAGTCCTAATAAGATTCTAATACAGACAGTGGGTAAATAATAAATAAAATTTTGGCAATTTAACTCACTAATTATTATTTAAAGTGAAGATAAAGAAGACTGGATTGCAGTAGGCGGGCATTCTTAGACTACAAATATTGTTGGAGCAACTTCCACTTAAAAAGCATTTATGATTCTTTTCTAGTAAACTACATCATAACTTTGATTGTAGAATCGATATAAATGAATGTTTTTATTTTCATTTAATTTATTTTACATAGCAGGATTAAGGTGGGCATACTATGATGTCACATCGACTTTTGCATCTATAAATTAAGTGAGATTTGCTGCTAATGGGCTGGAGATTGTTTATCTAACCACAAGTCCTATGCATTTTTAATTTAGAAATTTATCTAGAAATAATTGACTAATAAATTATTCATAAGGTTTAATTGAAAAAAATGACTTAAAATAATAATTAATTAAATATATCGTGCATTTATTGATATTTGATACGTTATCAGGGAGATTGAAGTCAGCCTTTAAATTTCCAAATAAATATGATAATACTAATTTTGGCCTAGAAACTAGGCTCCAGTCGTCTTGCGGAATATTTCTAGCATACCAAACTTTTAATGGAGATTTACATATTATATTTTTTAATTAAAAGAACTCAGCAAATTTATCCTAATCAAAATGTTTCTGTAAATATATATTCAATGAGATCAACCTAGAAATTTAATTGTCATGGAATTCAATCAAACATCTCAGTAAACATTATGGGCGCTAAATATTGGAAGTTATCACGCACAAACTCAATTGAAAGATATGGCTTTCACTGGAACTATATCTGACTATGAAAGACTCTATATAGCTGGGAAAAACTCTGGGACTCACAATATATTATGTAACTAACATTTATCAGTTTATAATTCATGTTTTAAACAATATGATAGCATCGATTGATACCTCCAACAGTGGAACAAGCGATATAGAGACCTTCAAGAGGATTTATATATAGAAAACTTCAAGCTATGATATAAAATTCATTAGTGTATATGTTAGAACGTTGGCTATCTGTGGTGATTCGAGTGATACATCCAATCCGCTAGGCCATTAAAAATCTGCATTTATTTATTTGAAATAGTGGATTTTTGAGACTTTTATTTTCAATTTGGGGTAAGATGTATTATTAATTTTAAGCAAAATCTTATGCAGCTTATGGTATTGTGACTCAGTCAACCGATGTATTAACTTACACAAAAGACTATGTTTTTGATTTCACGAGCGTTGGTACATCAGGCACTGCCTCTATTGGTTACTGCGGAGGAGTCTTTACTGACAGCAAAAACATGTACGTGATGATTGTCACAGATAAATTATCAAGTTATACAGGCAAATAAATGGCTTGCATTTACAAAAAGGATATAGCTACTACCACGAATAATCAATTGAAAGCTATCAGTTTGACTACCTAGACATCAGCTACAATTATTTCTCATAAACATTTTTAATTTATGAGGAAAAAATCTACTTTAAATAATACAGAAATGGTTTAGCTTCTAAGTCAAATCTGAAAACAATAAACCTTAACAACAATTTTTAGATAAATATATTATCATTAGAATTTAAGTTTGCCAGGACCTTTTTCTTTGCTGGATCAGTAAATAAATTAGGCTCCTCTGTGTCAATAACAGATAGAACAAGTTTCATCCAAAAATTATAAATAAGTTCTACAACTACAACGTTTACTTGCATTGATAATATTTCCCCTGATCCAACTATCAGTGATCTTCTGACATCTGAGGGTTTAGATAATTCTTTTATTGGAACAACTGAATCTACTGGATTATGGTTTGATAAAATCATTATATCTTTAGGTTAATTATCTTATTTAAAATGCTAAAAATCTAAATTTAATAAAGTATAGCACATCTGATACGATAAGCGGTGGTACACAGGTAAATCTTACAAAAATTACAGACACTTCTGATTAAAATCTAAAAACTTTTCAACTGCAGAGAATAAAGACATTCGTGTAAAACACCTACGATACTTGTCTTGCCTCACTAAGTCAATATGTAATTGTAGGAGCAACACCTGACGATGGAATATACTATATAGGATAGAGCGCTAAATTTTACACTTTTGAAACTTTTTAGATGGTGCTTGGCTCTTAATTGTGTACTGATGTTATTAAAAATTTAATTTTGCATTTTATCATCAAATTTCTCTTTATTTATTACGATATTTTTCATTATATATTTTTGTTCTCTTTACATTTTATGCTGAGCAGCAATCAGGGGAAGCATTGCCTTCCTTCATTCAAATTGATTAAATAAATCGCATATTTAGAGTTTAAACAGTCGATAGTTAAGACGCAGATATTTATTATATTAAGATTACCGGGTACTCTAGTGTCGGATAAAGTGCAATTATTTACTGGAAATTATATGTTAAACAAAACACACCACCAAGACTGGAAAAACCACTTAACAATCACAATATATTGTGAAATAAATTATACGGTTTTTATCCTATAAATGTGGAAATTATTTGAATATTTGAATGTGAAGCTCTACTAAACCTATTCTCAAAAATATCTAAATTGCTTAATATTTGCTATTTTTATATTGTAAAATTTCAATATTTTACGATGAAAACAAACGCATATAATTACCAAAATTCCTGACAGATACAGGAGCATCAGTCTATATATCAATAACTTTGCATGATAAACTGTATCTCCCTTCTTGGATTGACTATGATTCAGATGAGAGACAAATTTAAATCTTTCCTAATAATATTTAGTAGATTGGTGAATATTAGATTGATGTTGTGCTCACTGAGAGTATCGCCTTTTTAACTAAAGTCAAAGTAAATTTAAAATTAGTAATAAGAGAATATGAAATTAAAAAGATTTATAAATAATCTAATTAAAAATTAGAAAATCATTGATAATAATAAGACGTATATATAAATATATACAAATCATTATATGTCAATATCAATTATTATTTTTCTTATTAAAAATGTTGCTTTAGTACTTTCACTTTTACTGCTTATGTAATCGATAAAATATACAATATCATATAATTTCTTAAATTAAAAAACCTTTTTCATTTTAGTACATTTAATAAATTTATAAATTAATTTCAAATATCACAGACTCTGATAAAATAGCTTACTACGATACATCAGTTAAAGTGACTAATTCAGGAATCGCATATATAACCTTTTCAACGAAAATAGCAAATTTTGCAAATTTGACACTTTCAGATAAACTAATGACTCTAAGAATAGTAGGCGATGCTTAATTCGAAGATGATGATTAAATTGACGATGGTGTTGCAAGTCCCTATCAATTTGATTACTATTCATTGAATATAAAAATAAATGTATAAAATTAGAGATATCTTTATAATTCATCTTAATTTTATAACTAAAATGACAATAATTTCTGTCTTTCAATTCCACAACGATAAAAGTTTAATTATCCTTTGATAATCCATCGTAAATTTCCCTATTTTAAGAGCCAGATTACTTGCAAGTATAATTTAGAGATAACAAAACATTCTTTGGATAAAAATTTGAAATCATTAGAAACACTAGCATGATAGTAAAAGGAGCTATACCAAGACTAATTGAATACAATGGTAAGTTTTTAGAGAAAGAAACACTCAAAAATTTAGAATAGTGGAATATTTTAATTCTGATTCAGGATATTAACTTAATTTTGTTCTTTTAGGTGATTAATACAATTCAGCAGAATTAATAGGAAAGTTTACTATTTGGATTTTATTTGGGTTAATAATAGTCAATCTTGTGGCTTGGTATTTTTTGTAAGTCTCTTATATTTTCATTCCTGTTTAAATGATTCATTCTTATAGAAATACAAAAATGACTCACATGCTAAGACTTATTTTGGTCCTCCAAATATTTGAATATTCACCCTTATTGAAGTTGAATTTACCTTCAATGGCTCTTAAGGGATTGCATGAAATTACTTATACATGCTTCTAGTTCATAAAAAACAGATAAATGTAAAATATATAAAGAAAGTATATAAACTTATTTAAACTCAAATCTTTTTGTTTAAATATAATTTTTCAAAAGTTATACTAAATTTAATAGTATTTATAAAACGTTAAAAAACAGGACGATTTATGCAAACTTATTTGACGACAAGGATATGACCCCATTTAACTATCGATACCTAAACCAAAGTATCTAAAGCCAGAATTTCTTAACAAATTTCGGAGATATACTTTTAATCTCTATTTTGCTTGGTTTTTGCTTTATAATTGTAAATACTATAGGCAGAGCTTTCTAAAACAATTTCAAGTAAGTTTTAATCAATTAATTCGTAATTTGTTAATTAATTTTTAACGTCTAAAATCTTTCTTTTTTTTAACTTATATTGATATTAGGATAACTAATTTCTTCAATAAATCTAGATTAGTACTGAATTAGAATTTAATATTTCAGTTTATGCAGTTGACATATCTGCCAATTATTTTATTAAGCACAAAGACTTTAGTGGAGTATGATGATACTTCTAAGTATCAAGTGGTCGTGTCTTAATTCTTCGCATTTATATGCTAGTTTAATTTTTATATTTATATATTTTAATAAAATATTCATTATTAATCCTTAACTTATTATAATTATTATGGGATAAATTATACTTTATGTAAACTATTTTTATTATTATTAATATTAGTTAGTAAATCTGATATTCATAATAGTGAGCGTTTATTTATTGATAAGATACAGATCACACTTAAAAGAATAAGATTTCTTTTAAAAATACTCAGCTCTCTATATTAATCTGAATTGCGACAATAAAATGACTGTAATCGCACATTAAATATGGTTCATAAGAGCTACACTATAAAATATATAATTTATTCAATTATAATAATGATAAATATATTATTTGGGAGGTAACTATTAAAATCATAATATACACTATTTGCTTATATCATAGTGTTTATGGAAAGTTATCCGAAAATATAAGTATCCCTGCTATTTTCAATGTGCACACTAATGCAACTTTTTTAAATATTTATTCTCATGTTTGTTAACTTTCACTATATTTAAGATTATTTATGATTATTAACTGTATTATATGATCTATTAACCATACTATTTATATAGTTAGATATAATTTTTATTAAATCCCCATAATTTAATAATGTAAATAATTATAATTAATTACCATACATACTAGCCATTAACAACATAATTCACACTTTGAATGAGACAGCAATATTAATAAATGCAGTATTTTATTACTTTTTTACTGATATGACCATGAAAATTGGAGCTAAGATAGTTGTGGGGTGGTGTCTCCTCTGGATTTATGTTGTTGTCATTGGACTTAATGCTGCTTATATTTACGAAAATTAATCAATTTATCAAACTTATTTATAAAAAATTAAAATTAAAATGGGAATTTCAAATACATAAGTATTCTATTTTGAAATTTCTCTTAAACTATTTTTAAAATTAATCATAATAATCAATCGTTAGAATAGGTTGCTCGTTTTATTTTATTTATTACAAATAACAATAATGTTTTTACTCTAATTATGTACCTCATAGTTAAAAGCTACAGAATTAAAAAGGGCTATATTATAGACGATGAATTATTTTCTGATAAAAATTCTTTTAATAAAGAAAATGAAGATGACTATAATATAACAATAAATTAAGCATTCTATTTATATGATAAATTATCTAGAATTAAAAAAAAATTATTTAATTGATTTATAAGTGAAATCCTTTGATGAAAAAGAAGGAATCTAAAACAGTAATCGCCGATCTTAAGAAATCAGGACACAAAGATCCCCTAGAAAATGAAAGGAAAGGCCAATTCGAAGACGATGTGAATAAAAGTAGCAGATATTTTCAATGAAAACTAGAGTAAAAATTCTTCTAAAAACTTCTGGTAGTTTAAGGATAGATAGTGAGCCACTATGGAAGTTTGAAATTGGATGAATCTCGCATTTCAGAAACAAATAGTAATTAATAAGGTAAAGATAGAAATAGGATCAAGTAGTATGAGGACTCTGATGTAGTATTTGAGGATGTTAAAATGAACCTAAGAAATTCTCAAAATTATGAATAATCCTAAATGGAATAATCACAGGAGTAGAACAAATTTGACATATTTGGAGTTACACTTACTAAAGTAGAGCAAAGAAATAGCATCCATTATAATGAATAAATTACTACAAATCCTCAGCCAACTAAGCAAACATTAATTAGGCCTTAAATGACTCAAAAATTTGATAGATATATCCATAGTGATAGGAGTAACGACAATTAAAATCTAGATTTTAAATCAAATATAATATTGAAAAGCTGTTATTAATAGCTTTTTTTATAATTGCAACAACATATTTTGATAATAAATACCACTTATAGCATATGTTAATAAATACAAAGATTAAGATGAACAAACAAATCAACCTATTCAATTCGATATTGGCAATTAATTAAACGACAATCCTTATCAAGATAGAATTCAAGATGACAGCAAATCTAAAATAAAAGCAAATCCTAGAACAGTAAAAATTAAAGGCAATGCCTCATAACCCAGTATGTTTTTATGATTAAGATAACATTATATATTTATGAATTAACATTAGTATAAATATAACAACATAGATAAATAACATATGTGATTGAATAATATATTCACTTAAAGAATTGATTAAAATGAACCAGTTACATCTTAAAGAGGAGTGAGATTTAGATTAAATGTAGATAAAATTGATTTAAAAATATGAATTTCCTGGTTAACTTAATTTATATACACACTTTATGAATATAGTTTACTATTCAATTTGTCTCATCGTTGCTTGGATTTTGTAGTACTATCAATGAAAACTAGTAAATTTTAATTCAATGTATCAATTCTTGACATGACAATTGTAATTTAATTATAGAATATAATTGAAACTCCTTCTCTGGTGCAATCATAATTTCATGTTTCTTTGATCTGATTCTAATGAACGAAATGTCTTCCTCTGGGTGTAGCACCTTAATAGTGGTCTGAGCTTTGGAAGTGAACTGGGTGATGAGTGAGCCATACTCGATGGTCTCGTTCTGGGACATAGTCGATCTGATTGCAATGCCACGACTGTTAACAATAATTATGCCCTTCACTCCCTTGTGAGTGTTTATTCTGTTTAAAGTCTCTTCTACTTTTTGTGACATTTTTACAATTACTTTTATATTTAAATTTAAATATTGCTAAACTAAAATGCTTATAGAAAGGAACTTACGCTTAAAAATTGAAATAGGTATGTCTTATAATAATTATTACAAATCAATTTTATAATAAATTAATTAAGTTGAATCCTTGAGATATTTATATTTCAATTTCAATTGGCAGACATTAAAGAAGTGTAAAGTCAATTTACAAAAAGATTAGATTAATCTTTGCTCTTATAATAAGTTTTGCAATATAAGCTACAATTTGTTGAAAATTAGAGCTTTTAATTCTTAACAAAATAATGATTATATACAATATTAATAATTGATATAAGTTAAGCAATATTATATTTTACTTTATAACATTGATAGTTTACTGCACAAAATAAGAATAAAATTGAATTCATTAAAAAATGCAGAATAAACTCTATAATTTTTAGGGAAATTGTTTCTTAAAATAAATTAATTTATCAAAAGAGTCATTATTTGTTTAAATATGAGCTTAATTTGCAGATAAATGGTTTATTATTTTATGATCTTTATCTCTTAATTTGATTCCTTAACATTTTAACTTATAGATATTTTTTAATGGCCTTCTCACTAACTTGGTTGAAATTATGAGTTGACATTTAACTTGATTTTCGAGAATTTCTGAGGCTAGTGAGTTCCAAAGAAATCTTTTGGGAAATATCTCTGCACTATTTTCTCGTTTGCCTTGGGACTTAAAGCAGTGATTTACTTTCAAATTAAACTAAATTTTATAATTTTTTCAGTATTTGAACTATTAAAATGAATTAAAACTTCAGCCTATTTCCAAGTTAGTTACTAAGAATTGAGGAACTACTTGACCTCATTATATTTATATTAGCATTGTCCTCTGTGTACACCCTCCTGGGAGATTACTTGAATGAACCTTCAACTGATTACAATTAGAATTGGTGAGATCCAGAAAGACTGTTATAGTAAAAGAAAACATAAGCAATTTAACAAATTAACATTTTAATAGTGTTTTTTGCAATATTTGCATGACTATTGAGATTGCTTTCATATTTAGAAAGCATGGCTTACTATGATTAATAATGAATCATATTATCAGATTGCTGTTCGTCTTCCTCCGTATATAATCCAAATTGAAGTTATTTAGGCTTAATTAGGCTATGTTTACTTGATTGTTAATCCTTCTCTTTTAACTTAATTAGTTTATTTTTAACGTTGCTCAGGGAGAGAGTGGGCATTTTTGTCATGATTTAATGATTAGAATTTATTTGTTGTTAAGAAATGGAGGTTGAACTCTCGAATTGCTTCTTCTCGAGAGAAGGCAAACGAGAGGGATGCTTTTATGTTTGTTAATGTTACTGCTACAAAAGTTAATAATGTTACTATTGGGTCGATTGCTCTATGAGATGTGTGTAATGATTAAGCATATTTTATTGAGAAGAATAGGTCTTTAAGATTTCATGACCTCCAAACATGAAAAAACTAAACAAAATCTAAAAGATTTAGACTAAGGTAAGGATAAAAATATAATAACAGCTCAGACTAATCAATAGACATTTCGACCTAAGCCTGAAATTATTTTGGATTTTACTTAGCCGTTATTTACTCTGACCTTGAATACTGATCATTAAATGAAGGAAGTGATGATTCAGACATTTATTGATGCAAACTATTGACATATTTATTTCTAGTTTACTGCTGCCCATAATCTTTAACTATTGGATTCTACTGCAGATTAGAATTAGAATCGACTTTGATTCTCTTCAAAAAGTGAGCTTTCTTTTTAAGCTATTTATTTGTATCTTAACCACCAACTATACTTGGGATCATGTTGTTGATCTTAGTAACAGCTGATTGAAGCTAATCTAAGGGTTATGAATTATAATGTTAGTGTTACTGATTGTCTAAAGACAAATGTTTTTGATTAATGAGAGGCAGGTTGCTACTGCTCTCGTTTTAAGCTTAAGTATTACTGCCTCTACTAGAGTTCTATCTACTATGATTCTTAGAATTCAAGTGATTAGACTCTGATTTCTTTGGTATGTGATTTTTAAAGATAGAACTCAAACTTTACTAGGATTTCACACTTTATAGCTTTTAGCAATCTTACAAGTTGTTACTTAAATCTCTTGAGTTATTGAGGGATTTATTTTAAGCATCATTAGATGCGAAAATATTGACATGCTTATTATGTTTAGAAGGATTTGATCCTGACCTCTTCTTTTTCTTATGATTGTTAATTTATTCTTCAAGCTCTTCCCATTAATTTTAAGAAAAAGTTAGTCTAAAATGAGCGGTCTCTCTAGACATTAAGTCTTCTCTTTATGCTTAAGAATTATTGTGGATTTGTTGAATTACATCCTCATTTTGGAGACCTCTCTAGTTTTGTGCATTTTGAAGATGTGAAGGCAAACTAATTATTTTGGAGGCATTGTTATTCAAAGTAATTAAATTTATAAGTTTTCTCTCATTCTTATCTTTTTAGTGGTCGGAGCTGCTGACTCCATAAAGTTACTTCAAACAATATATACATTAATTCATATATAAAGCACATTACTTTCTATTAAAATTTTACTTTCTGTAGTCTAAAGCATCCACACTCATATCTCTCTTTGATTTTCCAGCTGAATTGCCCTTTTATTATATTATCTAATTTTATTAACTATTAGTTTTAGTATCTTTGAAATTACCTTAGTATTAAGCTCCTTAATTTTTTAGTTTTTAGGGAGGAGAATCCATTAAATCTTCTTGAATATTAATAGACTAATTTAAATTAGTATAAATGTCCTGAAAAAATAGTAATCTTACAATTTTATCAACAATATTAAAATGTGAATTTCCATTTTTTGTCTATTTAATAGCTGAATTAAAATTTGAAGGATATTGTTATTTGCTGACTGGTGAGTTTACATTGGTGTTTAACTATAATCTTTTCTTGAAAAACTAATCGTTATATATATTATAATTTAAAATTAAAGCTTTAATATTTCAATTTTTCCAAATTTAATTTATATAGATGGAAATTTAAAAGAATGTTTTGAGAAGGAGAAGAATTATGCTTCATTGTAATTTTAGATTCTATAGAGACAACTTTAATTTCTAAAAAAAAGAGAATTTATATTTATATTTTATATATTGAAAACTTAAATATATATTCTTAAAACTTAGGATTTAAAACTATCTTTTGTCTCTTCTTTCTATTAAAATTCACCAGAGGATTATTGCTTCTTGATTTTAATTATTTTTTACGCATTTTAAATTTGGGATTAATATTATTATTGATTCTGGCCTGTGAGAATTATTTAATGAATTTAATGATTAAGCCTTATTCAAAATCATTTATATATTGGTATTGCTGCCTATAGGCTGATATTTAATATTTTACTATGGAAATTTAATAATAATAATGATAATAATAATATAAATTAATTTAATTTATTTATGCATTAGTATTATTTTAACAATAATTTAAATAATAATTTATTAAAAAATAAGCAAATTACTATATCTTGAATCTATAAAAAATAAATGGAGTTTCTGTGGGTTCCATACGCTATTAAAGTTTTTGAACTTTTTATTTTTAGAGGTTTACAATATTTTTCGCTTGTTAATTAGAAATTTTTACCATGTTTTATTCACCCATTTGTTCATTATATTATTTATTGGAATGAATTATAAATTATTAATACGAAATTTCCATTAATAATTTAAATATAAATAATATAATATATAATTTATTGGAATTAACAGTGAATTGGGAAATGAGGCTGCTTTTATAATCTTTAACTTCCTAAAAAGCCACTGAAAGATTCTTAACTGACTGCGACTCACTGATTAAATATAATTTTTATATGTCCACATCCCTGTAAAATATAGGCAATAATATTCAATTTTAATGAAATTTCTCAGTTTCCCTAAACAAATATATGCACAATCTTTTCATATGTTATGAGGTGTTGAAATTGCTATGTTTTTCTCTTTTTTGGTTTCACTATTCTGCAATATGATTGCATTGTGTTTCAAATGCATCTGAGAATTACTAATCACCAGAGATTGTTTGTTTAGCTGATAAATATCTTGCTGTTTGTTTGTAGTACTGACACTTTGAGGGGGAACTCGTGATTATTTTTCAGGGTTTTGGTGTGGTGAGATCATTTTTAATAATGGGTTTGAAAATTAAAAAATATAATTTATACATTAAAATGCTATGCTATTAATTAAATTAACTTAATTTATAAAATATTTTTAAAAATAAATAAATAGTTAAAAAAATAAGTACGTTAAATTTTTATAAGTGATGATGACTCAGCAAAAGATTATTTTTTTCATTAAATTATAGTAATATCATTAAAATTATAATGAATTTTATTAAATTAATATCAAGATTACGTTTCTGAGGCAAATTTACCAATATCTGATTTGTCAACATTATGTTATTAATTTTTCACCTTCAAAACTAATAATATTAAACATAATTTAAAACTTTTCTAGCAAATTGAATTACACAAATATCCATAAATCATCATTGATTTTAATTTAAATAATATAAACTAGTTTATTTTTGGAATTAATTTTAGATTTAGGAGTTTAAGAGGCATTTTGCTAATCTTATATATTAGATACTTCTTGCCGCTTTGTAGACACTGACTCTTTTTAATTATTCATTCTTTTTATAATTATTTCCTAATTATTGCAAAGTATAAAATATTTATGTATTCAAAATTCAGTTAAAATTTATATAAAAATTAATTTGAATTTTACCAATAATTTAATAAATCTGAATATTGTGATCTTTTCAATAATTAAACCCTTAGAATATATTTAATTCTATTTTATCTAAAAAACTAAATTTTAATTTAAAATAAATTAAAAATATTAAGTTTATATATATTTGAACTTTTAAATATTCTCTCATTATAAGACACAATGACTACATTATTAGTACTTAATTTATATTTTTTTCATGAAATTGTTATAAATTACAAATTATATATACTTATATTAAGAGATTTATAAGTATTTATTGTAAATTAAATTGATTTAAATTTAGATAAATTTACATCATTACTAATATTCCATAATTTTCTCTATGATTCCCTCTATGTAACGAATTGGCTTTTTAACCTCAATTTACTATCATAAAAATGTACAATAAAATTATTTATTTCTATGTTTTTATTAATTAATTCAATTTTTGGATGAAAAATATAATAGCAATAATATCCCCAATCCCTGGCATTAATTTATGTTTGCTCTTCAATAGTAATTTATTACTATGGAATGGCGTCTATGAAATATCTTAATTGTCTCTCTTCTGTTGTTTAAGTAGCTTAATCAATAAAGTCATATCTAAATTTGTAATTTATCCTATAAAAGTGTTTATTAAATCATCTAGAATATTAATTAAAAAGAATCGAAGAATCTGCAAAAATAGCTAATAATAATAAGATATTTTTCAAATTTTAATAGTTGCATATTTATACTTACTTTCTCATAAATTTCGAAAGCTATTTTAAATTTATATCAAAAACTCCTGGCAGAGTATAAATCGGCTGAGTGATAGATTTTTTATCTGCTTCAATTAATTTTATAATTTAGTCTGTAGCATCGCTTATATTTATAATTGGAAGAGGTGTTTCGGGGTTCGCGACCGTTAAAGAAATGTTTTTCATTAATCCGTTCATAATGAATTCTAGGTTAAATATATGTTCAGTATCAGGTTGATTTTCACAAAAAATATGAAAAATGTAAACAATTTTAAAATATAATTGCAAATACAGAATAATTATACTTTGGACTTACATCTAATTAAATCGACTGGTTAGTGATATTTTTCATTATCTTAATTAATAAAATCTGAAATGAAAGGTAGCCTTAAGCATCTAATGTCAATAGTTTTCTCATTAAAAGTATCTTAGATAATTTTAAAAGTGTACTATTATATGTTTAGATTAATTGAAAATTTATAGTATTTTAAAAATAGGAAATTTAAATTAAATAAAAAAATAAAATGCCCACTAATTTGTTCTTTTAATTTAAGGAATTTTGGATGAGCGAAATGTTTCTGCTAATGTGTGGATTAACTTATAATGTACTTGGTACAAATAATCTATTAAAAAATTATAAGATACATTTAATAGTTCCAATTAAGAATTGTATTGTACTTACTGAGCTTTCATATGCTTGGCAAGCTCTATGGAATTGTGCAAACTTGTAATATTGGTTTAATAAATTTAAGTTTCCTTAAAGGCATCAGAGAAAGTATATTTAAAGTCAATTTCATGCAATGGTTGTGAATAATCTATATCTTTCTTTAGTACTAAAAATTTTCTGTTTTAAATCATATTTATGATGTGTGTTGGGGAATCCTTTGAATCCTTGTTATTTGAGAATAATTAAGTCATTTCATCTAAAGATTATTTCTACCGTTTAAATAATTAATAGAAATACTAATTAAAAATATTACATATCAAGAGTATACCCATTATGTATAAAGATTACTATTAATTAAAGATTAATCGCTTGATGAGAGCTACAGAAAATCTAATTATTTGAATTCACAGCCCAAACTCCTCTCTGGTTTTTTTACATCAACAGCTAAAACTCTCTTGGCAGAGTACATTACATTCAGTTTTCTTATTAAATGATAAGCTAAGTGACTGCTTGCTCCTAAGACTAAGAACTTGGGATTCTAAAAAGTAAGAGTTTATATTTATGAAATATGTCAAATTTTATGTAAAAATATATATTACTTACTTTTAAGGCTGTCATTAAATTTATTAATTATTATTCAATTCAAAATTATTATATTTAATTATCAAAGATGAATAGTAGAAAGCGATTTAATGAAATTAAATAGACTTTAGTTTTGGAAATTTGCTATTAATTTTTAAATATCAATTTAAATTGATTTGTTATGAAGATGATTGCGATTAAGTATAAACACTATCACTCACATTTTCTGCTTAGTCATAATCGCTACTTTTATTACCATTAAAGTGCTAATTTACAAACAATCCCTCATCCCTCACCCTGCTCATATCTTGTATGTTAATGTTTGAACTTTAGTTTTTTGAGATATTAATAGATTGATTAATGAAGCTCTTTGAATTTGACCTGCCAGCATGCTTATCTTTGCTTTAAGATTTAGGGTTTTACAGATACATACTACGAATTTTATTCAATCTTTGAAAGCTTTCATTCAAGCCCGATCTTCTGCACTTCTTTTTTATTATGAGATTGGATTTTAGTTCTCTAGTACTTACAGAATTCTATCTTTAACTAATAAGTTGACTCTATTAAGCAATCTATAAAGCTGAAAGCTATTAGTAATTTTTGTTTAAACCATTAGCTATGGCTTAACTTCTAGTATGATTCGAATTTGATCTAAAGTTTGATTAAGAATTAGTTAGGTTATTTGAATCATAATTTTTCTTCAAGTACATTTACTGAAATAAAACTTCATCGCTCTACACCACTTAATCAGGATTTCTACGGAGACTGTGTTATGGAGAGCTTTTGTCCCTCGTTACTTATAAATGAGCTTATGGTAATTGAGGCTGATTTGGGGATTTAGATCTAGAAAAACTGCGATTTTAAGAATTTATTTGCTCATTCCTAATTGTTGTTTAAGTTTTAGACTCCTATTTTTATTAAGAGTAGAGCTCGTTAAGTAACTTAGACATTCTCTCTTTGCTAAGCTCTGATTTCTATGATTTATTTTGGTGAATTTGGTTTTTAATGTCTTTGAATTTTTACTGTTAAATCTTTTGCTCGTTAGTTATTAGAATTGATTACTGAGATACTCCTTTGGGGTTTTATTATTGATTCATGTTTGTATATGTAGACTAAGAGTGACTCAAACTTTTTTATGTTTAATCCATATTTTGATACTTTTTAAGAACTGAGTCCCTACATTAAATTTTTTTAAGACTTTAAATTCCTTTAGAGCATGTAAATTATATTAAACTTACACTTAGAATTTGTAAACTCTCTCTAATGAGTCTAAATTTTGTAATATTCCCATCTTTTACTCATACTTTTTAGTCTCTCTTTGAGGCTTGAAAGAACAATCTTTTAATCTCTCTTATTCAATTTATTGCTTCTTTTATGTTAACTTTTCATTTCTCTCTTTTTATGACTAATAATTACAAATTAAAAATGGAAAGGATCAAAGTTATTGAAAATTAAATTCTTATTATATATATAAACATAAGGATATACTTACTTGATATAGTTTTTCATGTCTACTAGTACTGCTTTTATTTTCTTTTTAACCACTTATCTATGAAATTTATTGGGTTGATTCAATTGTATTTAATTGTCTCAGATTTTAAGTTTGCTGTTCAGTTTAAAATTGAATATAAGTGTAGGTTTTTTATATAAATTTCTTTTTTAATTATCATTTAATTTAAATTTCACCCTTTAAAATTGCTATATAGGGCTTGAATCAATGTTGCCAATATTTTTCTTATTTGAAAAAAGAATACTACTATCCTTTAATATATTTTAGTTTGATGATGAAATCGAAAGTCTCCTCTGACTAAATTATAAAAGTAATTTTTTTAAATATGATATACAAAAAAAATAATCATAACTTAAAAGTTTATTAGTCTAAGGTCTAAATGTACACCCTTTAAGTTCATATTAGCTTTTTTGCAGTTAATTTTTTCTCAAATTTTCTCTCTTTTTAACATTTTCTAAATATAATTTACTGAATACATCCTGATTTTGCATAGCTTAAGGTTCTTGTGCGCTTTAATTAATTTACTAAGGATTTTCTATAATTTCTGATAACTTCTGATTATCGTTAATCTTCTAAGCATTTTAAGCAAGCTTAGAGATATCCTATATTTAATTTGATTCTGTTTTTACTTGCTGTTGAACTTCTATGAATTTCTTGAGATCATGAAATTTCTCGCTTTTCTGTAAAGCGTTATAGCTATGATTTGTACTTTATTTGAAGCTATGAAACTCATCATCTTAAAATTTTAATAAATTTCTTCTCATTAATAATTTAATATACAATCTTTCTCTCCAGTAAATGTCAACTTATGAATTGTGTCACTTTCAATGGATTAAAGGTGACTCTTGTTTTTCTTGTGAGACAAGAATTTCTTCAATCCTTAATCAATCCCATTTTTATCTTAAACCTGTATATCGCTGTTGTCATGATGGTCTACTTCAGAAGAGCTTCTCATTTAATTAACATGACTATCGCTAAATGTTTCAATCAATTTATCTGCCATAGTTGATATATCAAAATCATTCATTGATTAAAAGAATGCCACCAGGAATTGCTTAATCAATTAGAACTCTGAAATTTGTGTCTCTGTATTTTTAGAGGAAAGAGGGTATATATGCTCATGCAAGTTCAAAGTTTAGATTTAAGTTCTTAATGTCAAGCTTTCAGATTTCACATATTGCTACAGTTAAGTAATGGTTAAGGAATCATGGAAAGAATTGCTAATAAATGATTTTTAAATCATAAAGTTTATATAAAGTTCAATATTAGATTGACAAATTTACCTCAGATGTAAGAAATTTAATGAAACTCTTAAAGAGTGGTAATTCAATTCAATTTTCATATAATGCATTTGAATTGCTTATAAATTTAGCATTTTTATCCATTTTCGCTTTGCTGTTAGATTTTTAATGATGCATCTTTTATTTATATTTAAATTGTAATAAAATTTATCAATTTTTTATGATTATGAGAGTTGACATTAAAAGTTAAAAACTAATATTGCATTTAAATTTATATGTTATCTCTGAAAATTAAAATCTAAATTTAACGAAAATTCAATTAAAAATTATCAATACGATATTTACAAAAGCAATACTTAGAAATATTTTCAATTAATTTCTCTATATGTTTAGAGCATTTGAACAAGCCCTCTGGTTACTAGAACACTCTGGTGCCAAATTCTTGGCAATATTCCCTGGACCCCAGCACCCTACATAGTAAGGGTAAAACAGTGTGGTTACATAGCTATAATGCCCATTTATGATTCTCCCGTTGCATACATCTACATCACAAGACTACCAAAGTTAACCGAACTAATTATATGGCCCATAGATAATTTTACCATCTTTAGCGAGACCAATAGGCACTATCGTTTTACTGTCACTACTCATAAGTTTTAAAGTGTAAGCTTGTTTATCTATAGAACATCTAGCATTCGCTGAACAAAATTAGGGTTCGACGTTTTTAAGTTTTTAGTCTAAAATGCAAGGGGAAAACATATAGTAATGATAAGCTGTCGTGTAATCTTTGCTAAAATATTTATTTAAATAATATATAACGTGGAACTAGTTTTACTAAGTAGATCCGAGACATAAATCAGGGTCAATTTGAATTGGATCTTATTACAGTTAATAGGCATTAGGATAAAATGCATCATACCCAAGCTCACTAATTCCAGGTCTCAGAAAGACTCCATTAATTGACACACCAATAATTTTATCAAAGTTTGAAGAGTTACTGATTATTAAATAGTCAGAATCAGTTGGGACCCCTTAATCGAAAGACCACCCTTTGTCACATTAGGATCTCGTGATATCTTCTTGAGTGTCTAGTATTGTGTTTAACTATAAAGCTTGACCTAATGAATCTGCTGAGGTTTTAGGATTGAAAATTACTGAAAAATCTACAGGACTCGAAAGTGGAGCTTTATAGGGAGAGTAGTAGCAATAAGAAATGTAAATAAATTCAATTTTCAATTTAGATTTGTAAAATTACAATAATTTTAATCAATTCTAAATGATTAGGTAGTCCATTAGTCTAAATTCTTATAACTGTGTGAATATTTACTCTATAGCAAGTGACACACAATATACGTTTCCATTCACAGTATGTATTACTTGAACCATCTGGACATATACCTGCATTTGAACATGATTCTGTCACAGATGCCAGTGATGTGAAATCTAAATTTGATTAGCTAGGTTTATTAACGCAAGTATTGTTATAATTTTATTGATAAAATATAAAAAGGAATCTAGTTTAAATTTTACAACAATATTCTCAAATAAAGATGAAAAAGCTTCACAATCTTCAAGAGTGTTAGAGTACGTATCTTAACATTTGCATAAATTTACCACGATTACTATTAAAATTAATCGGATCATGTTTTTATTAATTTTTCCAGAATAGATTCAAATTAGAAATGATTATTATCACCTGAGTTAATTGTCAAAATTTTCATTATTTATTTCTTTAGGAAGTAGCCATTAAATTTTCTACATTAATTAATATTAAATATTATTCAAAATTTTAATTTTTATATAAAAATTATAACTCGATTTTTTAGTACAATAAATTAATTTTTCATATTATGAGTACTAATGAAATTCTTTATCATAATAAATATATGATAATCATACTTCAACATAAATCACATTAACTGTATCTCTCTTACTATCAATATAGGTGATCTAATACTCTTGTACACCACTCTAACTGCCACTAACTCCTGATTTACCTTTGTAAGCACCAATTTGTACATCATTAACTCTATTGATCACATTTTAGCTACCTACTTCGCCATTCTTTTGAACAACTGCATTTGGTGTTACTTTTATGTTTTTAGGAATGCAGTTTACAGCTAAATCCAGTTTGGCAAGCATTTGAATGCTGACATATGGAGTTTGAATATCGTATTCTAGTTTAAAGATTGCTAGGATACGGGGTTCCTTTTGCATAATGCTTGCTTAATTCATTCCAAACGATCCATTCTTGTTTTATTAGTTTGATAGAAATAAATTCATTATTCAAGAATTTAGCAAAGCTAAATAAACACTAGTAAATTTAATTCTTGAGAAACTCTCAACAAACTTAAAATATTATTCATTTGTTCTATCTCTGATAATTATCTTTGTCCCTTTCCAGCAAACTTTCCCTGCCACTAATTCTCATGCTTTTCCTCTCCTCAAACTTTTATTTCACATCTCTCTCTTATAGTTCATAAGTGACTAGCATTCGCTGTGAACATGCAAAAGCCTAGAGGTTAATAATTTTATAGTTTTTATCATGCAAATTCAAATTGTACAAAACTTCTTTCTTATCAAAGAGAGGCTCAATAGCTGATAAACTCTACGGAAGAATTTTTGTGTGCAGGTAGTTTATTAAAGGATTCATGAATGATAGCTAGTTTTACTCAAGTGAAAAATAATATAATTATATAATTTACTTATTTTTAAGTGTGTCTCTAACATAGTTCAATTTCATTAAATGCAAGTGATTAGTGTAAGAGATATAAGTTTTAAGAAGATTGTGTTTACATTTTAACTCTAAATTTTGATTCAAAATATCAGATTAATTTTAATGTCAATTCATAAAGCTTAACGGTATTGACTCCATCTCTAGGTATTTCAAATTATTCCTTTTTTGTCATTATTATATATATATATTTACTTTAGATAGTTATCCATAGGACTAAACTGTACAAAAGCAGGCATCCCTTCACTAGATATTCTCAAATTTATTGGTTTATCATATTTTTCCTATCTATAAAAATCTTATGTACAAATCTAATGAATTTATTCTTAAGCCATGTATCTCCCTGAATGTGAAAATACGACATCAAGGTAGTCCCCATTTTCCGGGGCATCTTTCATAAATAAAACTTCATGTTTTTCTTTATTCGCTTTATCAATTGAAAATGGTTTTGTGAAATTGTTAATTATTCATAATAAATTACAATTACTTGACCAGATCTGTTCACAGAGTAATCTTTCATTATTATATTAAAATATAATATCTTTTAATAGAATATTTATTATTTAAAATAAGGATAGCTAGTTTTTATACTCTAAGAATTCCTTATTTTGTGATAAATATGGATTTTAGTATTAACAATAATTTTAACTCCAGACAGCATTCTTAACCATTTTGTTTTAAATTATAATAAATTCAAATATTTGAAATTATCTCACTTTCAAACTCATAAAGCTTAACGATTTAAATTTAATTACAGATTTTTTATTATTATATGGTGCTATTGATCATAAACTATAATAAATCTTATAGCATTTATCTATAAAAATCATAGATTTCCAATTTTGTAAACCTTGCTGGTTTTTTCTATAATAACTTTTCTTAATTTTTCATTTTGATTTCGCTTTATTTTTATTAAGAAGTTTTCGAGAAAGATAGATTATTCTATTCTTATTAAGTAACTATACAGGCCATGTATCAACCCATATTTATAATATTTCATAAAATAAAAAAAGGAATTGGATTAAAAATAATAGAAGGAAAATACAAATAAAAACAAGTTAGTGTAAGAGACATGTAGTAGCACAAAAGCTTCATTTTAACTAAAATCTATTCATAAATATAGGTATAACCATTTGAAAAGGACCCTCGTATTACAATTTCCAGGAGTCACATCTCTCACTTTAATTTAATTTAAATTACTTGATATTTCTTAATATATTTAGGGATTTCAGACACCAGAAGATAGTTATCTTTAAACTAGTAATTATTGATATGATTATCTATCATAATAAATCTTAGGTTTTGTGAATATTTAAGGCAAATCAAGTAAATTCCAAACAATTAGTCCTTTAGGTCCATAGACAACCAAAATATCATTCATAATTGGATTAAATTTTATACCTCGAGCTTATTAGTGGGCTCTCTTGAAGAATCTGAAACCTGTAGCTTATTATTGAATCATGTTGTAAAAATAGACACAATCGTTGTAACCTAGGATTGCAATTACTTGACCAGACTTGGATATGTAAAATAATTGTTAAATGTAGAAAGACTAACCTCCTATTAATAATATAAGCAAAAACAGAGTAATTTTTCATAAAAGAATTGGAAAACTTTAGATCATGTTGAGGGAAATAATCCAAAATATCAATTTCAGATTTGAGAAGAGAAGTGAGTTTAGCTTATAACCATGTAAATGGATTACAAGCCATTCTCTTTCTATCTCTACGATTTTCTTATTTTAACAAGGATTCTCTTTTTGAATTTTTCTGCTAATCTGATCGCTTTTCCTGATAGTTTTCGTATTCTTCATAAATTAAAGAACAAAAGTAAGTTAATAAGCATTATTTTTAATATTCTATGCCCAATTAACAATAAATTCTTTAAATAAAGTTTACTATGCAAATATCTCACGAACTCTTCTCTCATCATTATGCATAATTTCCTTAAATTCGTCTCTTAAATTATGTGGGTTGAAAACAGTCTTTGGATTTACCAAGGCTCTCTTGAAACTCTCTGCTTTATATTCGGTATTCTTTGAACCTTCACTTTTTAGCAAAATCTACATTGAAATTTGAGGTTTTTGTTAGGAACCTCTCAAATCAATAAACTTATTTTAATACAGCACTCTTATATATTAATATAAAATTTACAATATTTTCCAATACAATATTAATTATTCTAGTAAATTTATTTACTAAATAAATTTGTTTCCTTAACAATTATGTTTAGGTATTTTTTCATTAAAAACACCTTAAACCTTCTTATCATATAAAAGAGCAACTGTTACCAATTTCTTTTCAGAAGAGTCTTAATTATAGAATTTAAAATCTTGCAAATGCTTTGGAACAGTATCAATTATATTCATTTTATTATTTGCTTGAATCAATTATTATGTGTGTTTGTCTTCAGACATTTTACTGCAAAACTTAATTTAAATTTATATAATAATTATAAGTCAAATTCTTGTTTTTAGTGCTTGAATTTGATTTTGAAATTAATTAAATTAAAAAAATTTTGAATTTAAATTAATGATATCGTTGATATACTCATTGATATTTTATCATAATTACATGAATTAATTGACAATTTTAATTCTATTATAAAATTAAGATTTATTTTATATGATGAAATGAACTCTTATCTTATTTTAATAAATTATAAATATAGAATTGATTTCGTTCAATTAAAAACAATTTAATGGGAATATTTAATAAATTATTTTTGATTATTTTTATTAATTTTTAATTATAAAATATATTTTAAGTAAACAGACAATTTAATTTACATTTATAAATGATAAATGATAAAAAGAAGTTATGTAATGCCATATAGTTTATTTTTTATTTAATAAATATAATTTAAATTCTTAAATTTGGTAAATTTAAAATTTAATTTAATTTACTATAGCCAAGCATTTTTTTCTATCCTTTTAAATTGGTATAATATTTAAACAGATGTAAGATTTATTTATATATTATTACTGAATCTTTCCATGATTGATATAATTGTTCAAATTTATCTTTCTCCGACTGAACATGCTCCTCATAGAACTAATCAAATTTATTAACACTTTTTGAATCTGTATTATATATTTAATTTTTTTAAAAAAAATATGATAAGTCTATATCATTAAAATCATTACTGAGATGTTCTTGGTTATATCTCTCGCTTTCCTTAGATACCCATTCTTTAATTAGTTTATCAACTTCAGGCTCCAAAAGAAATGCTATATTTATTAAGTTAGCTCTCATTGAGTCTAGGTAACCACCACTGCCCTTCTTCTAGAAGGATTTCAAATCATCGAAACTTGCTCTTAAGTGTACTAATTCATCTTAATAACATAAAAAATAACTCTAATTAACGAATTTAAAATATCTCTTCTAGCTTATCTGTGTTGAGATACTTTCTCCCAAATTCCATTGACATACTAAATTTCATTAGCCAGAAGTAGCTCATCTGATAACCCACTCATAATTTGAGTAATTTCCACATCAGATCCTGAAAAGAACACTTTTATCCTTTCTCTATTCTCGTTTTTTCGCTCCGCAAAGCTATCATAGAACTATTCTACGAACTTTTCGCATTCTTATTAATATGAAAAAACTGATTTACTAGTAAATTTTATGATTCTTTGAGGGCATCAAGATGTCTCTATCTCCTTGAATCCCTCTAAGCTTCGATCATGACTTAACCTTTCTCGCTTTGGTACATCTGCAAATTAAAGCCAGTTCCCTTAATTTCCTGTTTACTTTGCTTGGAAAATCTCTCTTCTTGTGTTAAAATTGGTTCTCTCACTTTCTTTTGCTTTTTAAGTTCTTCTAATTGCTCTTTACCTATAAAATAATATTGTAAATATTGTCCCAATAAAAGGTTCAATCCATTAATTTATAGTTACAATTAAAATGGCGTTTCAAAAATATAAAAATAGAGATAGTTGTATATCGTTTATACTTACCATGAGAAATCTTTTGCAGATCATTCTGGATTTTGATTCTTTCTTTTGTCAAACCCTATGCTAGATTAGTTGTGGCTTTGAATGAGCGAATCAAATCATTGGATGGAGCTAGTTATTTCTGTCTGGTTGAGCCCAAAAGAGTAGTTCCAGTGGCTCCTGCAGCTGTTGTCTACTGCTTATTATTATTCATATTTATTTTAATTATAATTAAGTCTCTGTAAACTTTAATTAATATTACTTTGTCTGTTTATAATTTTAGATTAAAAATAAATGTCTAGACCACCACAATCAACTAAACGAGCCCTCATTGAAATTACAGTTTTAGCAGGGATGATGTTCTTGGTTCCCTTGGGTTATTTCTACGGTCGAGAGCATATTTTGAACTTCCAGAACAACATATACTATAAACTGTTTGGAATTAAGGAGCAGCACTTATAGTAGTATAAATAGAAATTGTTGGACTTGGAGAAACAGGATTAGGAAAAATTGATGTAAATAGAGAAAGAACTAAAATAATTGTAGAGTGCTGAGGACTCTAAAAGTAAAGATGAGAGTGATCCAATGACTTAGAAGCCAAATATTGTTTGACATTTTAAAAGAAAGACTATGATTTAAGATGAATAGAGGGAAGTCTAATAAAATGAGAAGGATCTAATTCTAGGTTGCATTATATTTCATAAGATTTTTTATGTATTTGTTAATTTTATGACTCTAAAAATATTACAGATTTGCCGTAATTATTTATGCATGTATATTTACTTTCTAAGATTCAGTAGTAAGATTCCACTTGTTAAAGCAATAAAATGCCATAAAAAGATTCATTGACAGGTTAGAGTCTAAGGAATTTGTGAATCCAGACTCTCGTATCTTAATATTCCAAAACCTTAAGCAAAAGCAGCTTTAGGTATTCAATGAAAGAATAGACCTTATAAGCCAATTAGACACCATAAAGAGTGTAGCACTAACAAAAGATTTCGTTAATTCAGTGGATGATAGATTAAAGCAAATAAACGATGATGCTCAAAATACTTTCGATGATTTAGTCTCTCAATTGAACAAAGATATGGAAAACTCCAATGAAGACCTGGACATTGCACTTTACGATCTAAAAGATTTCCTCTCTAAAAACGATGCTTAACTGGATGAAGGACAAACTTTTGACTCAATAATTGACGACTAGGCTTAACCTACTGTCGAAAGAAGGAAACTTGAGGGTAAAACTTTGATACTAAATGCAGTGAAGTATCTAGATGACTATGACTATAAGATGAATGAGACATGCATAAACATAGTGAATTTCTTTAGGGAGCTCGCTACAAAAATCGATTAAAACAAGGATAAGCTTAAGTAAACGGAGATCAACTTTTAAGTCACTCTTGCTTCATGCGGGGACTCAAGCGATGAACTGATTTAACAATAGGAAGATGATTTAGAGGTTAAAGTTGAGGAGATGCGTAAAGCTATCCATCATGTTGAGCTCAATGAAAAACTTTAACAATTTACTTTTTATATAGAGTTTATATTTAATTTACAGACATTAATTATAGCAATACCACTTAAATTAATTCTTGAATGTTTTGACATGCTAGATCAAATAACCAGATCTTACAGAAACTACAATCAATAATACATCTAATTAGTAGAGCAGCACCCCTAAAACATGAATGTTTTCTATAACGATTTTGAAAAAGATTGTATGCTTGTCTTCAAGATGCAAGAAGAATCGAAAAGAGCAGAGATTGAAGCACTTTTCAAGAAAGAAACTGAAGATAGACAAAAGAAACTAGAGGAAGAAGCTTTAAAAAAGCTTGAAGAAGAGAAGAAAATTGAGGAGCTGAAGAAAGCAGAGGAGGATAAAAGTAAACCAGCAGCAGCTAAAGGCAAAGCACCACCTCCTTAAAAGAAAGGAAAAGAACCAGAAAAACCAAATCTTAATGTTCCAATTCTTCAAGTCCCTCCTATTCATGAATACACTAGTAGCAACGGAAATAAGTATTTGATTGAGAGATCCATGGATGAAATTACCACCAAAATATAATCAAAATAAATGAATTATTAATTCCTTTTGTTTATAATGGATGTTAATCAAGATCAGTCAGATTAGGCTAACACTTAAAATGGAGATGCTCAATAAATTTATTAGTAATAATAACCAATTGGCAATCAAATTAATTAAATCCCAGTGGCAGGGGCATAGTCTTAACTTTCAAATTTGCCATTATCACAGATTGGAGATACCTAAAATCCAGATGGCTCTTCAGCTTCCAATATCCCAATAATCTTTTTAATTATATTTTTATGATAATATCCAAGCTCAGAAATTTAGAGAAAACGATTATTTAACCAAAGCAAATCTCTAACCACCCCAAGACCCAGATGGAAATGAAACTTTGAACAATAACCTCATAATCACAAAAGATGAAATAATGAGAATACTATCTAGCGCCAGAGATAAGTGTCTTGAGTGGCTTGGCCAAGAGAAAGCTAACTATCAGAGGAAAGTATAGAGAGAAAGCAAAGATTTAATTGATAAGAATGTTGATGAATTGGATGAGAACTTGAGAAAATAGTGGCCAAGAAAGGGTAGATTAGAAGTTTTAAGCAAATAATTAAAAAATAGAATATTTTAATTCCAAAAATCTGGTAATTTTAAAGAAATTTACTTTCATTTTAAAGTTGAGGTATATCAAGAGAGAAAAAGTTAAATCACAGCACACAATAAAAAGTATGAGCGTCAAGTAAGATCTTGTCTTGAAAAATTCAATTTATTGGAGGAATAATGGGAGTACGTCTCGGAAACAGTTGAGAAAGAATTTGCCATCTATCAATCTTAGCAGGATAAATTGAGAGTTTAACTACCAGACGGCAAGAATTTAGCTGAGCTATAAGGAGTTAGTAGAAAGGAGAAGATATAAACTAAAATAAAGTTATTTAAAAAAGTAACAATTTTCCATAAATTAAAGATTCATGCCAGACTTTTGAAGAGAAATGCAGAGAGTTTTATGACAAGCTTCACGACATAGCAATTACTTAGAGTGAAATATTAGTTCAATAAAACAAAGAAATGCTTGAATCATGTGTGATATTTGAAAAGAAAGGCAACTTATATTAAAATAATCATTATACTTAAACTATGCCAAGGCTGAAGTATAATGGTATAGAAATTAAATGAATGAAATTGACACTATGATCATAAAAGCTAAGCAAGAAAGAGATTTAAAGTTAAAAGATCTTCACCAAAGAATGGAAAAGTTAATGAAAGAGCCCCTCGAGAAGTTTGAGAAGGATTACAAGGGAAGCATTTAGAATCTCAGTGCCAAAGAAGGTCTTGGTAAAACTTTTGGTCAACCAAGAAGACTTGCTTAGGAAAGGCTGAGAAGCGAGATGACCAAATGTGAATCAGCTCAAAAAGGTATTGATCAATTATTCGAGCAGTTACAATAACTCTGTGCTAAATCAAAGTCAGATGTATACTCAAAGTCTTTTGACTATAGGAAAGAAAAGTAAAGTTTAAGTGTAGAGATTAGAGTGACACTCTTATCTCTACTGAGATGTATGATTCATTATGGAACTCATCTGGCAGGTTTCGTGAAAGACCCTAAGTAAATCCCTAGATTGACTCAAATTGAAAAGTGTTAAAATGAATATTAAAATTATTACTAAAAAGCAACCCGAGGTAGAGCTATAAGTGTCTGAACAAGGTTAAGTTGATGAAAAGAGAAAAGAAGAGGAACTTGAATATTTAGGTACATTAGGTTTCAAAAATGCAGCTCAGCTTAAATTCCCAGAAATGTGCATTTAAATTGAAAAGCAATCGAAGGAGCTCTGTGCTAAACTTTATACAGGAGAAAACGCGAAATTGCTTGTTGGTGCCGAGAAAATTCCCGAATATCTCTCACAGTTCCTTGAAGGTATGAGAGCTTAAGCTGAAGGTTTCAGAATTGGCTCCGTAAGACAATTAAGAGAAGCAGCTCTCAGACTCGTGGAATACTCCCAAGAAATCCCAAGTTCAATATTTGGTTATATCAATAGAAAATACACCACACTAATTGCTAATGAGCTTGGACTTGAAGACAAAAAGTTTAGATAGACCAAGAGAACTGACGATGAAACTAAAGAAAGGCATTTGAAATTGTTTAGACCAAACTTGGAAAATCCAGCAAATAAAACCCTAACATTGGAGTTAAATTAGAGAGAAAATGAGAGATCAGACTAGTTCAAGGAAATTATTGATGAGACTTAACTTAAAATGATTGATGTAGAGCAAGATTTGTCTATAGAATTCCATAACGCATACCTTAATAATATGAGGGCAATTATTAAGATTATTGAACTGATTCTAAAATTTATTAATAATATTTTTATAAGTATAATTAAATGTAAATTTTTAATTATATAATAGAAGCAATAATTCCCCTTATTTATTTGGATCTTCCACTACTCATATCTTTATAGGTTACTGCTTCTCTTAGTAGTTTTGATTATTTATTTTTTTACCATAAATAAAATAATGTTGATTTATTAAGAAAAAAATTTTATACAAATTAAATCTCCTAATAGATCATTTAATTTTTATTTAATTTCAAATTAAATTGAGAAAAACTGTTTATATTTTATTTTATATTATTGAAATTTTTAAGAATATCTTTATTCAAAGCATTTATACTAATATTAAGATCTATGATTGCTTATTTAAACCACAAGACATTATAAATTTTTATACTAATATTTAATATTATTGGGGATTTACATATTTTATTTAATTCTCGCAAGATCTTTAAAAGTATCTTAAAGCATAATAATTGGCTTTTAATAATAAAATCTTTTGAACTAGTTTAAGCAATTTCTAATATACTCTTACTTTATTATTGTTGTATATTCCTTTTTTTATTAAATATTTTATATGTATTAAGATTCACTTTTTATTTTTATTAATTAATGCAAAGATTATGTTAATAACTTCTTCTATTCTGATTTTATAAAAACAGTTTATCTTAATTTTTATTTGTACAGTGAAGATATAATCTAAAAATAATTATTAAGACTTTTTTCGTTAATTATTTAAATTCAATTTTTTTAATGAAATTTTTGAGATTTTGATTGTACAAAGAAGACTTCATAATGTTGCCTGGAGACGAAATAATAGAAAAGAAGCATTAAAATATCAAAATGCTGACTGCTTAAGCCTAAAAGTAAGATCTCTCTAAGAGATCAACTAGAAAATGGCCTGGTTTAGGCCCATGCATATTTGAGATAGATTTCTCCTCACTATTCGATCACTATAAGGATCTCAAGCCTGATGAGCCACTTATCTAGCAACCACCTCCTGTACCCACCAATGCCAAAGGCCAGCCTGACCCAAACCTCATGCAATAAGACCCTAATAAAAACGAGATAGCCACTGAAATAGACATTCCAAACACAGACCACCACAAAATGATCATCAAAGCTAGAAACGAAAATTACAGTCAGTTTAAAGCTAGGTTTGAAAACAGTGTCAGAGCCATTATGGAGAGATTTGACGAACTGAGAAAGGAGGAATTAAGATTCAATAGTTACTGGGCTCAAAATTTAAAGGAAATCACCTAGAAACATATATGATTAAATATTCTGTTTATATTATTTAACCTGACTTTAATTTTAAATTCGTGGACTATACAGATTTATTTTTACAATGATAGAGTGATATAAAATTCAAATTTCAGAAAACTTCTTAGTAATTTTAACTGTCAAGTTAATTAAATTTGTAATTTTATAAAAATCTAAGGCGGATTAATAATGGAGTTAAACTAGGATTTAAGTCAATAAAACACTTAAAAAGCTTCGAATGATGCTGCTTTATAAGATTATGACTTTGAACAAGAAATGAATGCTATGGTTTCATGGGTAATTAAATTCTTATGAAATTAATCATAAATTTTAGATTAAAAAGATTAAGAGTCTCAAAAATAAAATTGTATCAATAGAGTAGCTATACGATGGAATTTCTATTCTGGAAATAATTTGAGAGTAATCATTCAGTTTTTAAGTTAATGCTTTTTTATAGGATAGTCTTACCTTTATACATCGATGGTTATCATGATTTTGATTATAAAGCAAAGACTTCACTGGAAATATGGCAGCAGATTAATAAAAAACTCAATTTACTCAAGGAACATTTTCAATAAATAATAACGAAGAGATTCTCAGATATCTCTACCACGGATAACGATTAGTGCAATTTTAACACTTAAAACTCAGAGGAAGAAGCTCAGGATTATTATAATCTAGTATCCTTGCTGGAATCTGATGAATTGAAATTCTAATTTAATTAAGAATTAGATGAAAAAAGCTTCACAAATCAAATTAAAATCCAATAAGTTCACAAAGTTTGCTACATTTGCCTGCATCTATGCATTCAGTCCACGTAGTCAGAGCTCTATATTTCCTATATTACAGAGTTGGATTAATCTAGATAAGAGGTTTTAATGAGGCTATTGGAAAGAATGGGTGTCTAAAGTTCTGGAGGAAATTCGCATTTTTAAGGTTTGGATTCTAGAGGGAATTCTTTATAGTCTTCACCAAATCAGAGATACACAAAGTTCACAATTGAAGAAGAAATATCACATGGTTCAGCTTCAAGCACTTAACTTAGAATCATAATCCAAAATATTTCTATTATAATCGGTTATATTTAACATAAAAGGTTTCGCAAAAAAATATGAAACATTGATTAACATATTTAATAATTTGCATAAAGAAATACTATTGCTTTTCCATTTAATAGGCTTTAATGGCTGGTGGGAATGGCCTGAATTTAAATCTTTACAGCTGCAACAATAACATTTAATTTGAATCCACTAATTTAGACAGCCAAGCTTTAAGAGGCAGCAGCAAGAATCTGTTTACTAGCAGCACCATTAAACGACGAGATGCAGTCTCTAGTTCGAAAGATTACCTCGTGATTGAAAAAATTTAAGAATTAGAAGGCGATAAAAAACAGTTATAATTTGAGAATGAACAACTTAAACTTAATAATTCTGATATATAGAGGCAACTTGATGAAGCAAACTCTAGATATGAATTTACTAATACAGAGAAGAAAAAACTTCATGATTAGTTACTTCACTATGAGATTATGGAGACTGAATATAAAGCACTGGAGAAGGAATTAAAATATTTAAAATAAAACCAATTAGCTAAAACCTTGTCATATATCATTGTGAAAATAGTTTTAAAAAATCAATTTACTAATCTTATAAAATCAGTTAATAAATTTATTTAAGCACATCATTAGATTTTTTAATTTATTTTATCCAGAAAATTTGGAATTAGCAATTAATTTTATCCTTACTGTGTTCCTATCTTAATTAACTTTGCTGGGTTTAAGAAAAAGATTCACAGCTACTAGACTTAAAAACAAAACTTTCTGAAAAATAAGACGAAATTGACATGCTAAAAGATTAACTTTTAAAGAAAGAAGGACTCGAGGGAAAAATAGACGATTACAAAAACAAGTTGGAAGTCTTAAAAGACGCTGTAGAAATAAAAAATCAGACACTTCTTCAAATGAAAGACCTAGAATTGTAACTTAAAGAGTCACAGAATTAAGTTCAATAAGTCATGAAATTGAATCATTTATTCAAGGAAGAGGTGTCCAGGGAGAAAGACGCCAGAGTGTCAAAAGACATGCTTATT
Organism: Oxytricha trifallax; assembly: GCA_000711775.1. Lineage (NCBI taxonomy): Eukaryota > Ciliophora > Spirotrichea > Sporadotrichida > Oxytrichidae > Oxytricha > Oxytricha trifallax. Next base: position 579 of record ARYC01000491.1, on the reverse strand, counting down.
AAAAAGTAGGAGTAGGACATTGAGAGAATTAAAGAGGAAAATGATCGATTTTCATTGTAACTTGAAAAGAAAGATGAGCAGCTAAGGACGTAAAATCGAGAAATTCACTCATTATAGAATAATATGGAATTGCTTAAGGAACAAATGAAATCGAGTCAAACTAGTGATTAGGCATTTTAAAGTTTAAGTAATAACAATTCTCTACAGCCTTTGTAAAAAGCCAATACTTTGGAAGTTCTGGTTCTAGAGATGAAAGAGAAAATCTTTTAACTATAACAAGAAAACAATATGCTTAAGCAAGAAGAAGAGAAAAACCTATAAATGAAACAAATAAACTTCAGGCTTTAAGAACTCGGCAATGAAAATGAAAATTTAGTGGAATCTCAACACTAGTTGCAACGTAAAATTAAGAACTACGATGATAAAACTGAGGCTTTAAAAGTTGAAAATGTTCAGCTCAAAGAAAAGTATAACAACTTAATTGAGAAAGAAAAGCGGAGTCAAGAAGAGCTTTTTCAGAATAAAATTGATAAAATTACATTAGCCTAGAAAATAGAGCTGTCTGAGAAATAAACTGAG